>JASFAX010004063.1:0-40507 GCA_030737875.1 Allium sativum | reverse complement strand
AGTTCGGATTGCTCCTACGTCCAGTCCCGCACAACGCTGGATTTCGCTGAGTTTAATTACTATATCATTATCCAAGTACACCCTCCTTGATTTCACGGCTATAAGGGATACCACCGATTACTACTTCCCTTATTTCTCGACTACAAGGAAACACCGATTCCTACTTCCTTGATTTCTCGGCCACAAGGATACCACCGATTCCTCTTTACTCAACCCAACAAACTTTTACTCAACCCAAACAATTACAAACAGCCCTAGAACTCTTCAATAGAACTTGATTCAAAGAGAGTTGACATCGTCATGACTCATTTATTGATATTTTTCGTATGAGATGACCGATGGTACACAGCTAGGACTAGTGGTGACTACTTGATAGAAAAAAGGGGCAAGTAAGTATTTAGATCATGTTGCTAATTTTCATGTTAGGGGTACAACCCATTATTGCATTTCTGTTGGGATAGTTCCGTTATTTTTCCTATTGGGTAGTTAGGGTAACACCTAAACCTGACATTGATCCCATGGTTCAAGCTTGTTTTCTGAGGGGGACATAGTCCCGAGATTCTTGGCCCTTAGTAGTAGGTGTGTAGAGTGTTTTTTTTTCTATTTTAGTTGAAGGACTAGAAGGTTAATTTGAAAACTAAACTTAGATCAAAAGATTGAGTTAAATAAGCTAAGAAAAGAGAAATGGTACAACTGAAAAGGAAACAACAAATTCAGTAAAGCAACAAACATGACAGTTAAAGAAAATTGAAAAATTATGAGAAAAGATGGATAAAAATAAAAATCTACAAGATAAGATGAAAAAGAAAATCTATAACAAGAAAATTTTCTTCTATGGGCTATGCTTGGATAGGAAAATAGGAAATCTTTATAAATAGTTACATAATATCCAAGTACGGTTGGAAAAATGTACATAAAAAAACGAGAGATGTGAAGTTTTCCATTTTCCGCCTTTTTATAACATAAGAAATCAAATTTGGAAAATTAGATTTTTCTAAAATTCGAAAAAATAAAGTTGGTTGGTAGAATTTTGGATGCAACAATTGGATGAACTGCGTTCTTGATCTGCAAGAATGTAGGAAATTTGGATGAAATATATTTTTATTTTCAAAATATTGCATTTATATAGAACTGCCAGTATATTTAGGATGTGAGCATCATGTTTTTAAAGGATTTTTGAAAATTTGCATACACATAGGAGGTACCGCTTAGGCATACATGTATTATTATGTTGTATTTCACTTTGCAGAAGTGCACAATATTTGCAAAAATTGGATGCACACATGATGGTTGTATATTATGCGACGGGTAAATTGATTTTTACCCTTATCAAATTTCGGGGATGAAATTTCCTAAGTGTGAAAGAATGTAACACACTGCATATTAAATAATGCATATATATGCACTGACATAAATGTATATATGAAGAATAAAATAAAGATAATGCAAATAAAAATGAAAAGCATGCATTAAAAAAAAGAAGGGATTGGTTGCATGCGGCGTAAATATGTTACATGTAATGATTATGCATTATAATAAAACAGAAATAAAAGAAAAAGACTCATGCAATTGTTTTAATGAGACATTGTAACAAATATGAAAAAAGAGGAATAAGAAGAGAACAATACGTATCATTGTTCTAAGCCTTGTTAGCAATAGTCTTAGTAGTCCAGTTGGTTAGAACATGTGACTTGCATACAAGAGGTACATAGTTCAATCCCTGCCGTCGTCATATTTTTGTTTTAAGAGAACGACTAAAATAACACATGTTCATGAGAGGAAATATGTATAAACGCACATATAAGGAAATATATATATATATAAGGAAGTAAAGAATATATATATATATATGTGCAAATATATATATACAAGAGATAAAGTTCAAGATAAGGCTACAATCAATGAAATATGGCAAAAATCAAATAATGGTGCAACACCGTTCGAATTTTGAAAGAAAAAAAAATGAAAGTTGTGCATATATATATATATGTGTGTGTGTGTGTGTGTGTGTGTGTGTGTGTGTGTGTGTAAAGTGGTCATTAGAAGATTTGTATACACATAAGAAGATTACATGTGAATATAACAGATAAATAAATTCCATAAATTCAAACATTCGAAAATCAAATTTCTACGCCAAAACATCTCGTGGGACCTATAGGAGGGTTGACACCCCTATAGGGGGTTGACACCGGGGTCGACACCCCCTAGATCCAGCCAGATTCATTGATGAATCTGGACTATTTTCTTAAGTAGGTTCAATGCTGACTCAATGCTACATGTACGATAAGATCCTGAACACCTATAAATAGGCTAGCAGAGCCAGTCAAAATCTTACATTTTCTGAGACAACGTCTAAGCTATGTCACTCTTCCTCCTCCTCCTCCTCCAATCTCTGCATAAAAATAAGATAATTAGTTTAGGAAAATGCTGAATCAAGATCTGGGGGAAAAGAATGAATCTTAATAAGAAGGTATTCAGAATCATATGTGAAGTAAGGTAAACTCTTAGATTTGGTCTATTCAATTTTTTCCTCTTTCTTTCCTTTTTCTTTTAGTAAAAATTGTGGATCCATGGTTGTTAGGTTCTAAATACAGTTAGGGGAAACCATGGAATGCTAGATCTGGACAAGATCCAGGAATTGAACAGTAAATTAGGTGAGTGGATCTAAGTTATTTCATTTTTGATAATGGTATATTATCATTTAACATTCCCCGTTAACATGTCATGTAAATCTGATATAATGATTAAAAGGGTTGAAATGCTATTATGACATGTTGAGATATCAATATGATAAAATATTGATATGTTATAAATTCATATGTTTAAACGTTTAATGTGCTAAAATGTTCACCTATGGACATGTAAAGTTTTTAAAAATACATGTAGCGATTACTGTTGTTATAATTACATGTTAGCTTCTAAAAATTATGTACTTGAACCCTTAATTATAGAAATGGGGATAATTACATGTTAAATTAGAATAATTACATGATTTGGCGATCACATGTTATTTTTAGATAAAAATTAATTACATGTTAGAAAAGACATGCGACGTAAAATGGGCTTAATATGATGACATGTAAAATATAGATTACAATGAAAATTTGAAAGAATGGACATGTATAAATTATATTGAAAATTTACAGTAAATAGAAGACTGTAACTGCACTTGGACACGAGGTTAAATTCAACTAGTGGTAGAAGTCTGCCCGGAACCGCCCGGCAAATCCAACGTCCACAAGTTGTTAATTTAATGTGAGAGGTCTAGCATGTAAATGAACATTAAATAGACATGTAATGGTGCTAAGACACGAGGTTAGGTCAACTTGTGGAAGAACTCTGCCCGGAACTGCCCGGCAAATCCAGCATCCACAAGTGTAGGCTTAATGTGAGAGGTCTAGTTCATAAACACACACACACACACACACACACACACACATATATATATATATATAGCAGGATTGATAAATAGCATTAATTGTAATTAATGGAAATGAATGGGAATTGAATGAAAGTTACAATAGTAAAAGGAATGGAATGAACGAGGCATGATAATAACCTATTATAAATTAATTACAATAATGAGAATGTTATATAATAGGTAGACTTGTCCTAGGGACAAGTGGAGATTATAACTAAGGTTATAATAAACGATTAAGAAAATGAGATAACTTATGTAATGAGATGAGTGGTACTTAATTGTAAATTAAATAATCAGTAAATGGGGAATATTGAACCAGTTGTTTGTAATAAGTAGAGAAAAGGGGGAAATTTATGAAATGTAAGAAGTTGTACTTAATTATAAATTATGTAATATGTAAACTTGGAAATTTGAAATCTGCTGCTAAGAATAACATGTTAAGGCTTGTTCTAGGGACAAGAGGAAATTATAACATAGGTTATAATAAATGGAAAGGAGACTTATTAGTGAACCTTAGTTAATAGAATTAAGTTAATAAGTAAACAACGATAAGTTGTAGTGACAATGTAAGATGGAATTATGATTAAATAGGAAAGAGTGAGTCAAACTTATGAAATGAAATAAGTTATATTTAATCATAAATAATGACTGACATAATAAATAGAAAACATGTGAATTGAGATATACTTAATTACATATTTAGTAGAACATGTTATTGTGACTATGAAATCAAACGAGAAAATAAAGGGATTGTGGATTACAGACCTTGGATCACAATCTAGGAAATAACATGTTGTGGGCTTATTAATAAATTTAAATGGGTTAAGTTATATGACTAAAATTAATAAGCAAGAGGAACTTGGTAACTTGAATAAGAAGTCAATGTGAATGGGAATAACCAAGCTAAATGGAAACCTAATGAGGTAAAACAAGCGCATAAAGGAATGTTTGGGCATAGGGTCTAATAACATATTAAAATGAGGCGCTTGGACCAGTCTGCACGTTTGAGGGTGAATAACACAATGGGGTAGATCATCGTGGTGTCATGAGGCACGAGGGGAGTACACGTTCATTTGATTATTCTGTCAGCTCCGAAGGACTGGAAGGGGTAGCACGCGGCTTCCAGAGATACGTAAGGTGCTTCAGGTAGTCCTCTGTGCGGTGGCAGATGTTTAGGCTGTGCGCGTAGAGGTTGGGTCTGCGCGTTACTACCATGTGGGTGGGCCTTGACTGCAAAAGTAGCTTTACAGTCAGAATGCTATGATGAGGTGACACTATGGTGATTTAGGAATCGCCTCAATGGGAGCGAGGTCAGGATCAACAAAGATAGTAGATCGTCGGGTACCCGTCATCGGCAGCTAGTGGGATGCGAAAAGACTAAAGCTAAATCCAAGATACCATTCACCTTTCACTATCGACGTATGGTGGTTGAGAGGAGACGCCAACTAGATGTTTAGATTGTTTGTTAAGGGTAAGTCGCTCAGCTCTTGTAGTCTTTACTAGTTGATGGAAGGGTCGAGGTGGGGTCATAACCACCATGAAAAATAGACCCGAGGGATATCTGTATTTTGAGGCTCTTAAAGGCGGGCCTGTACAGATATGGAAAATCTCTCGACCGAGTTCTGTGTTTCTTGTATAGCCCTGCCACGGAACTCGGTGCACATTAGAGGACATGTGCGGTTGAGGCATCGAGCTACGGTTTATGACACGTACGTGGGAAAGTCTACATACATGCATGTCTGCTCTAGGTGGTGTATCGTAGACTTGATGGCACTACTCTGTGATGGAATCTGATTCGATATCGATCGAAGATGGTAGTCCATACGCTTACGTAGCGTAGTAATGGCAGATATATGTGGAACGTAACATTGTTATATAGAGATCTGTACGTCACTCCGGCGTAGGATGAGGGACTACGTACATTTCTGTTGCATTACGGTGGAGACTATGTGAGTGGGGTACCATGGGTTATATCTTAATATTGGGGGTGGCTATATATATACTGTATTAGGTTAATCCAATGGGAAGTAAATGGGTATGACATGTGTGTAAGGCTCGAGTGTTGTTAACCCAAGTAACCTAGTAAATAAGAAAATGTGATTGAACGATATGTGTAGGGTTATCCAAAATGTATAGTTTAAATCCAGTCACCAGAACTTGTGTTCTGACCCCCTCCTCATAACATACTCGCAGGTTGGATTTGTGGCAGAGATATGATAGCTTTGGATACTGGCTAGGCAGTATTATTAATACGGTAAGGCTATACTTTGATTATATTATACTTTATCCATTCTGCTGTGAGATATTTTCTGAGCTCTGATATATTTTATATCTCTGTCTTTTCTGTAGGATACCATAGCAATCAACACGGGTTTCGATGGATCAGTATTTTGGAAAAAAAATCGGTCTGGCGGAATTTGGGTTTTACACCTGCCTTGTTCATGAACTGGAACTATGCTTAAAATATATTTAAATATATGCCTTTCTTGTCTTGTTTTGCAACCTTGGTCACATCGACTTGTCTTGTAGCTGAAAGAATGGGGTTTGTTTTCCTAAGAATTTGATATCAGACACTTGTAGTAAAATCGTACGCATTACCTGTGTTCTAAAGGACATGTGAAGTTGGTTGGTTGTGGTACATATTGGCTCTTGTGCTTGCATGGTTAGACAAAAAACACGTTATTTTGTTGAAGTTATTGCTGCACCATGAGTCTCATATTTTTCTACTTGCATGTGCACATGTATATGGTGCCATTTAGCTTCTACCTGCTCCATAACTTGAAAAATGTTTATGTTATATACTGTAACACCCCGCGAATTCTATAACTGTGAAATCCACAAATTAAAGTATAATTAAATTGAAATCAAAGAACTAAGGGAAACGGGATACGCCATTGCGTTCATCTCGGAAAAATACGCGAAATAGAGTCCGAGTTTTCGAAAAACGGAGTCCGTATGAAGAAGATATGGCCTTCGGAAGTTTTTGAATTAAGTTTAAAATTCAAACAGAATAAAATAACTCAGAAAATCAAATTTAAATTCCAAAATGGGGCCCAATGGGCCAGGGCGGAAAAACACCCGCCTAACGCACCCAGGTCGACTGGGCTGTCGACCTGGTCTAGCCTGGTCGACAGGGCTGTCGACAGGGCTGTCGACAGGCATGTCGACCTGGTCCAGACCAGGTCGAACCCAGTCCAACCTGGCTGGCCTATTCTATGTTGGTCGATTTTCTGTGGTCTGCTTTGTCATTAGGGCTAGGTGGCAGGCTCTAATTGGTCTCTCCTTAGGATGAATGGCTACGATCAATCCAAGCAACATCAATGGTCCTAATCAGTTCATTTCCCCTATAAAAACAACCCTAGACTAACCCTAATCTATTCATTCAAAAATAAGAACAAAGCCGCCATGTTGCTGAGGAACGACTAGGGGTAGCCACCAATTGGAGAGAGGATTAGGAGGCAAATTCTAAGGCATAAAGCAACTCAATCAAATCAAACCGCATCTTCAAATCCCTAAATTTGAGAATTCGCCTCACCATTATAAGTAGAGTATTACTTTGGTATGAACAAATAACTGTGTTGGTTTGTATACTTGATTGTGGTGATAAATAATTCATAATTTGTGCGTTACTATGATTCTTATCGATTTGGAATATTGTATACGTTTGGATATCCTCATATTATGTTATAAAGAACTACATGCGGTAGTTCTATGCAAGTATACGTTTGGAATATTCGCAAATTATGCAATCCTTGTTGAAGCTACATGTATGTAGTTGATTAATTAAAATTCATGCAAGTTTGGGGCTTTGCTATTATGCCATCATAATGTGTATTTTTATACAAACATCATTTTTTGTGAAGTAATTGGAATAAGTTTGGGTTATCATAATCCATATGAAATTATGTTGAAAATTTGGCATCATGTATTAAGCCATGCTTTTGTACTAGAAAACCTATTTGCAAACTTATGGATATGACTAGGCTATGATTGATATTTTGCATAATTGAAATCCATATTGTTAACAAGAATTTTATGATGACATATGTGGTACATAGCTAGGTTAGATTCAAAAATCCCTTTTTGCAAGTTTGCATGACTAAAGTAAAAATCACGATTTCATGTTAGAAATATTTATGCCATGGTTATGTGAACAAATTTAACTATACTTATGCCATGCTTATGTTTGACATTATGCCATGCTTATGTTTGACATTATGCCATGCTTATGTTAGAAATATTTATGCCATGCTTATGTTTGACATTATGCCTAAATAAAAATATAGGTTCATGTTGTAGTTATGACTATGTGTCAATAATGATACCCAATTTAGATTCTTATCTCAACTACAAGTTTACATGTTTTGATTCATGTCACCTATGCTTTTTGACCAAAGTATATGTTACCACTATGCAAGTACACCAGTTTCTATTTTGTAGTTCCAACGTTATGTTGCAAGTTCATACGCACACATTTCCCTTTTTGTGTATGTGATCACGCTTTAAGCCTCCCCTTTCGCATGGCTAAGTTGGGCTTTAAAAGGCTAAGCCCAACATATAGATAATAAACGGACGTGTTAAACGGGGGAAAATAACGTTGGGTTAAAATTACTAATGAATGAAAATATAAAATAGAAGGGCCCAAATTCAGGTATGGGTTGGGCCCATGATTGGTGTAACCTTTACACCATTAACTTAATAATTGGCCGCAAATATTTACATATAAGAAAATAAAGAAGAAAGACAAAATATGTAAAGGTAGAACATACGATGTGTTTAACCCGAGGTTGGATTGAGTTGTGATGTAAACCTGCCCGGAACCGCCCGGCTGTCCAGTAGTCACAACAATACCTATCCAATGTGGGAGGTTAAACATGGAGCCCAATAAGGACCCGAGGTTAGACTGAGTTGTGGCGTAAGACTGCCCGGAACCAACCGGCAACAGGCAGCCACAACAATACCTGTCTAATGTGAGAGGTCAGGGCCTTAATAAGACAATTAAGGCTGAGTCAGGATTGTTAGGATTAAGTGAACTAAAGACTTAATCAAAATGGAACATGCTAAACTAAACGGACAGGTGGGGGTTAGGTTAGAAAACACTTAACCAACTTAGCATGTTGGCTAGAGATAGAAAACCTAGTAACGGGGGACCCTTTTCAGCAGTAATCCTAGAAGGTGTATCAGGATACCCTGAAACTAGGCAGGGTGGGGCACGATTACTGGGCTGATTGTAAGAGGTCAAATCGACGGCGGTGGTGTAGCAGTGTAGGTTCTAACGGGGTGCGGGCGTGCACACACTCCGGCGCAGAAAAATAAGGCACTGGACACCAGTAGCATACCTGTGCACTCTAGGATTGTGTCGGGCCGCCACCATGGGACTTGATACACCCCATGGTGGGACCAGCATAGGTAACTACAACATCGGGGGCCGTAAGACACATGTAACTATGCGAGTAGGAGCCGATCATTATAAAATGGATCACTTCACCCTGATTATGGGGTGCCAGTTGGAAACTAGTTTATAGGGGTTCAGAGATTTACATGGGGTACGATAGTATATTCGACCCTAGACAACTTAACCAAGTTATAGTGCTTTCCCACTTCTTGTTTATACTTATCATACCCAGTTCTTTATTCATAGACAAAATAGTACTAGACTTACTCAGGCTTTATGTCTGACTCTACTTTTCTTTCGTCTTCTTTTCTTCCGTTCCCCCCCCCCCCAGGTCCACAGGGAGGAAACACAGCAGCTTGACCAGCCTTAACATCCAGCTTGAAGAAGAGAAATGTATTGCTTGGTCCTTTTCGTCTTGAACTATGGCTTTGGACAAACTCTATGGGGCTTTTGCAGTTTACCTATGTTTTATTTATGCTTCTTTAATAATGTAATCAAGACAGATTCATGAAAGTGTTATGTTTTTGGAAAAGATGTAAGACAATTATGGTGATGTTGTTATAGCACGTATTTGCTTTCATGAAATAAAAGTTTTGTTGATTTTCCGCTGTTTACAAATATGTGTTCTTATATCTGTCTTGTATATCTGTGACTTATACTTATAAACCTCCACCAAAATTAGGGCATTCCCTTTGAGAGTGACCCTAACGGAGGTGGGGTGTTTCATATACTATGTTAAACCTTGCTATATGGTGCAATGTTGGATTGACCCATTATACACATTGCCCTTCCAATTTTGTGTGTGTACATGTAGGCTTTTGTGATTGTTTGTCCCCGAAATAAAACTGATAAGCAGATATTTTAGTTGATTTTGAACGAATGCTACACTAGATTTGTACGTAGTTAAACTGATTTGAGCAGATGTTATACTTAAGTTTAAGCTGATAAAGAACAGACATTGCACATTGATAAGAACAGATACTATACAACTGTTTACATCTAATGTTAGAATTAATTTGTAACAACCTGGAAGATCAGAACCAATTTAAAATTTTATTTTAAGGAAATTTTGTTAGAAAAAGCGCCAGAATTTAAAAATTCCATTTTTAAATTAAATTACTGAATTAAATTATTGAATATAAATTGGTCCTAAATAAAATTATGATGTTATTAACGAACGATTTAAAATTTTATTTGTGATAAATGACAATTTATAATTTGTTAAATTGTGATTGATAATAAAGGAAATTATTAAATTTGTTTATGCATTTGGACTAGATAACTTTAAACTATTGTTGAGAAAAATTAGCAGTTTAACCCTTGATTTTATTTTAAAGGTTCAATATAGGCATTAATGAGATAATTGAAAACAAATTTATGAATGTTTCCAAATTAATTTTATATAGGAAGAATTGTAAGACACGGTCTTACAACCCGAAATCCCCCTTACGTGAAATCACGTATTGAATTGAGGACAAGACACATCGGAACACAAACAGAAGAACATTTCATTGTATATTACAATAGTTTCATCAGATTACAAGAATATACAGAGTATGAATAAATATTACATAGAAAATATCATAATTTAAATTACATTTAAATACATCGCAGCGGAAAAACAATACAAAGCACAACTGAAAATAGATACATGGATACGGAGCTTTCCGAATACCGCTTCAGCTGTAAATCAGGATCCCATAAACATAAATCTGCAAAACCAAAACCACTAGCTGCCCGTGCAGAAAATAGGGGCACCCAGAGTTTAGGTTAAAACAATAAACTCTAGATCAGTCATGCGACTGGTGTGAGAACTAAAACAGTTATTGATCTTTATTTTAAAGTTTGGTAAATCAAGAGACCACGCCGTATAATACGGAACGGGTTTCCTCCCAAGAATACCAATGCATAAAACAACAGTGCAATGCTAAATAAAGAACAATGAAGCTATTATAAGACCCAGGTCACATCACACAATGCAACACAAGCCGGAGGATAGATTTTTACCTTATAATAGCAAAAGAATGCTTGAAACGCTAAATTTAATCTTTTATTATTACTATAAGTGTATAGTGTCAAAACAGTTTCAATCATAAGTATCAATCATAGACGGCATAAGTGCCCTATACCACTATGTCGCCATACTAGGCTCTACAATCAAAACCGCAAAGTCACGTACAGGAAGTTGGATTTCCATATGTGAACCAAGGCAAGGGATCGTCCTCACCGAATTTGAGACGCTCTAGCCCGCCCCTCAGGAACAACTGCAACTGCCCCTCGGATCGTCAGGGCCGGTCCACTCGATGTGGATTATAATGCCTGAACACTGCGTTTCCCCGCCCTTTGTGACGTCAATGGGTCAAATGACTCCATCGGCTCCACATAGTCACCGATATATTCGAGGCGCCTCGCAATCCAACAGCCACATAGGTGAAAATAATATAAATGTCAGTGATGGTCGGTGACTGACACTACCCTAGCTAGAAGGAAACGCATGCCCTCCCTGATGTCATCTCCCATTTTTGGTTCACAACCGGGGTGTGAGGCTCGCGAATTAACGCTACACAAAGCTATGCCACAAAGGTCGTGCTTTGATCATACCCCACAAGACTGCTTTTCAACAGAAGCCTTGATCATTTGCATCTTAGCATGTGACACAGGCAAACCACTCCTTGCAACCGATATTCATCAATCACACATAATGATATCCAATGTCAGACACACAGTCCATTTACAAGTCCGTTCTGGTTCTGAACGAAACCGGAGGCACCTTGTGCCTCGCATATCCATCGATCTCCAAGTACGTCTGGACGATCACCAACTGATTCCCTCCTCTTGGGTGTACATCCCAATCAAGATCATCAGTAATTATCCAAACGATGTGAAGACCTCCGGTCTTCAACCACCATCTTCATCCTCGACACATCGTCGAATCAGTTATTCAGAATGGGATAAACCCGGTCTTTCTGAATAACTCGCGTATATAATAAACAAGTGTTACACAAACACAACATACGCCTCATTCCAATTCAGAATATTCTTTTATTCAAATATTCTTATACTTTGGGAAAGGTTCCCATTAATTTTATCAAGGATAAATTCTTTAAATTTATTCTTTAATCTTCTTTTGAATATCAATTCAAACCAAATTAGGGTTTATCCAAACTAGTCGGGATTAGCGAACCTTACTGAAGTAATCACTTGTTAAATTTCCCAACCCCAACCTATTCGTCCCATGAAGTAAAACAGGTCATACTTCATATCTAACACCATGGTGTTATCGGTAAATTAAATTACTATTTCACGTTCAAATCTAATTAAAGATTCAACTATCGCCTGGAGAAAAACTGGTGATACTCCATTCTCGATCATTCCAATCTAATTAAAGATTCATTAAAACTCCACTTGGTTTTAATCTTCCCAAAAATCAATATTAATGATTGTTTTACTTGGGAAACCATATCATGTCTTTAACTGGGTTAAAGAACCAATGTCATTTAAAACACGGTTCACGATAAACCCGAAATCACATTCCATTAACGACGGAATCTTCATAGAAAACAATTTGATATATATAGTCGATATAAACCTCCATATCCGACTAATAATATAAATGGAATAACAGCAACGCCATTTAAATTCCAGATATATTAACAGCCTTCCTCCACAGAAATTCACTTCGATTATTACCAGATCGAATTCCATTCCATTCCAATTTATTTTATTAAATTGGAAAACTTTTACTTTGGAAAATCCCTTTAAATCTTAACAAAAGATTTATAAATTCCAAATCACATTTCACTATAAATCGGGTTAAAGAACGACTGTCGTTAAAACACAGTTCACGATAAACCCAATTCACATTCCATTAATTATCGGGTTAAAGAACAAGTGTTATTTAAAACACCATTCACGATAAACCCAAAAATCAATTCAAATTCAATTCCAATTAAGTACCATTTGATTGGTATACTTCATTAAATCTAAATAAAAAGATTAAATCTTTTTCTCAACGGGTTTAAGAACAGTGTTAATGAAGACACCATTCACGACAAACCCAAATCCCATTTGATATCTCCGCCACTTAAAACTTTTCGTCCCCGAAAAGGAACGAAGTTGAAAGTTGTTTAACTAATCAACTCAACTTTCATTATGGCTTAAGTTCTTCAACTTTTCAGTTTCTAAGAACTTTTCAAATTTTTCAAAAATTTGGCTAACACCCAAAATTTTCGAAAAATTTCGCCATAACCTCCCCTGTACGGGAGCACCGGGAAAATCCTGAAACTGCCATATAGGCTTCTCCAATCCGAAAAGAAAAAGAAACAGCGAAACGACTAGCCAGTCGGTTCATAATATCATCAAAAACCCCAAGAAATTAGTAAACATGTACCTATTTGTCGGGCAAACAATTTTATTCCTCTTCTCTAGCCTCTTGCTATGACCTGTTCAATGTATACACATATATATGTACATGCATGCATGCATGCAATTCCAAACAATTTCCAATCCAGTTCAATATTTGATCAATTTGGATAAATGGTCCAAATTTTAATTAATCAACCAATAATCAGACAATACAATCTGCAATCGATTAGTTGATTAACGTTTCAAATTCATAATTTTGATATGTAGTCAAAATCACATTTTTGATGCCAAATCACAACCATAAACCTTATCTAATTTTGGTTCTCACACCAGTCAATTGGAAATATATAGAAATCCCACTTTCGTCACTCGAAAATAAATACTGGTGATGGTATACTTCATCGTCAGGACCATGTCCGGGCGACTAGAGTATGATTCTATATCTACCTAGTATATTAAAACTTCAAATACACGCGGATCAAACGTATACGCAAAATCTTTATATACTTGATTGTCCAAATCAATACAAATAAATTTTCAAATACGTATGAAATAGTTTAAATTTTCAGAACAATATTTGTTTTCATTTTTATAAATGTAGTCTTCACACTCGTTCTAAGATACTACTGATCCTATCTCTAACGAGTCGTTCTCATTGGATATTACTAATCCAATCTCTGATGAATTCTTTTGTATGGTTCTAATGTGTCTAGTTCTCCGAGCTCTGTAAATCAAAGCTCTGATACCAAACTGTTACAACCCGAAATCCCCCTTACGAGAAGTCACGGATTGAACTGAGGACAAGACGCATCGGAACACAAACAGAAGAACATTTCATTGTATATTCGTATATTACAATAATTTCATCAGATTACAAGAATATACAGAGTATGAATAAATATTACATAGAAAATATAAGAGATTTAAATTACATTTAAATACATCGCAGCGGAAAAACAATACAAAGCACAACTGAAAACAGATACACGGATACAGAGCTTTCCGAATACCACTTCAGCTGTAAATCAGGATCCTGTGAATATAAATCTGCAAAACCAAAACTACTAGCTTCCCGTCGGAAAATAGGGGCACCCAGAGTTTAGGTTAAAACAATAAACTCTAGGTCAGTCATGTGACTGGAGAACTAAAACAGTTATTAATCTTTATTCTAAAGTTCGGTAAATCAAGGACCACGCCGTATAACACGGAACGGGTTTCCTCCTAAGAATACCAGTGCATAAAACAACAGCGCAATGCTAAATAAAGAACAATGAAGCTATTATAAGACCCAAGTCCCATCACACAATGCAACACAAGCCAGAGGATAGGGTTTTACCTTATAATAGCCAAAGAATGCTTAATACGCTAAATTTCATCTTTTATTACTATAAGTGTATAGTGTCAAAACAATTTCAATCATAAGTATCAATCATAGACGGCAAAAGTGCCCCATACCACTATGTCGCCATACTAGGCTCTACAATCAAAACTGCAAAGTCACATATTGGAAGTTGGATTTCCATCTGTGAACCGAGGCAAGGGATCGTCCTCACCGAATTCGAGACGCTCTAGCCCGCCCTCAGGAACAGCCGCAACTGCCCCTTGGATCGTTAGGGCCGGTCCACTCGACGGGGATTATAATGCCTGAACACTGCGTTTCCCCACCCTTTGGGGCATCAATGAGCCAAATGACTCCATCGGATCCACATAGTCACCGATATATCCGAGGCGCCTCGCAATCCAACAACCACACAGATGAAAATAATATAAATGTCAGGGCTCGTAGGTCACTGACACCACCCTTGCTAGAAGGAAACGCATGCCCTCCCTGATGTCCTCTCCCATTTCTGGTTCACAACCGGGGTGTGAGGCTCATGAATTAACGCTACACAAAGCTATGCCACAAAGGTCGTGCTTTGACCATCAACCATAAGACTCTGCTTTTCAACAGAAGCCTTGATCATTTGCATCTTAGCATGCCACACAGGCAAACCACTCCATGCAACCGATATTCATCAATCACACAGAATGATATCCAATGTTAGACACACAGTCCATTTACAAGTCCGTTCTGGGTCTGAACGAAACCGGAGGCACCTTGTACCTCACATATCCATTGATCTCCAAGTACGTCTGGACGATCACAAACTGATTCCCTCCTCTTGGGTGTACATCCCAATCAAGATCATCAGTAATTATCCAAACGATGTGAAGACCTCCGGTCTTCGACCACCGTCTTCATCCTCGGCACATCGTCGAATTTGTTATTCAGAATGGGATAAACCCGGTCTTTTTGAATAACTCGCGTATATAATAAACAAGTGTTACACAAACACAACATACTCCTCATTCCAATTCAGACTATTCTTTTATTCAAATATTCTTATACTTTGGGAAAGGTTCCCATTAATTTATCAAAGACAAATTCTTTAAATTTATTCTTTAATCTTCTTTAGAATATTAATTCAAACCTAATTATGGTTTATCCAAACTAGTCGGGATAAGCGAACCTTACCGAAGTAATCACTTGTTAAATTTCCCAACTCCAACCTATTCATCCCATGAAGTAAAACTGGTCATACTTCATATCTAACACCATGGTGTTATCGGTAAATTCAATTACCATTTCACGTTCAAATCTAATTAAAGATTCAACTATCGCCTGGAGCAAAACTAGTGATACTCCATTCTCGATCATTCCAATCTAATTAAAGATTCATTAAAAATCCACTTCGTTTTAGTCTTCCCAAAAATCAATATTAATGATTGTTTAACTTGTGAAACCATATCCTGTCTTTAACTGGGTTAAAGAACCAATGTCATTTAAAACACAGTTCACGATAAACCCGAAATCACATTCCGTTAACGATGGAATCTTCATGGAAAACAAATCAATATATATAATCGATATAAACTTCCATATTCGACTAATAATATAAATGGAATAATGGCAACGCCTTTTAAATTCCAGATATATTAGCAGTCTTCCTCCACAGAAATTCACTTCGATTATTACCAAATCGAACTCCATTCCATTCCAATTTATTTTATTAAATTGGAAAACTTTTGCTTTGGAAAATCCCTTTAAATCTTAACAAAATATTTATAAATTCCAAATCACATTTCACTATAAATCCGGTTAAAGAACGAATGTCGTTAAAACACAGTTCACGATAAACCCAATTCACATTCCATTAATTATCGGGTTAAAGAACAAGTGTTATTTAAAATACCGTTCACGATAAACCCAAAAATCAATTCAAATTCAATTCCAATTAAATACCATTTAATTGGTATACTTCATTAAATCTAAATAAAAAGATTTAATCTTTTTCTCAACTGGGTTTAAGAACAGTGTTAATGAAGATACCATTCACGACAAACCCAAATCCAATTTGATATTAAATACAAGGCTCTGAATAGAAAATATATCGGCTTATATTCAATATCAAATTCTACGACCAACAAATATCGTATTGGAAATAACAATATAAATATATCTTTCAAATTTCCATAACAATATCTGTATAATCACAAAATCCAACATCGAAATATTCCAAAGACAAATTCGATTCAAATCAATTCCAGTTCAACTATTGGAAATTCTGTTTATTTTTTAAAACCCTTTCAAAAATAAATTGATTATAATTCTAGTTCAAAACTTGTTCATTTCGATAAAAATCTATTTTATCTTTTCAAATATGGAATTTTTCATCCCGGTTCTTCCTAAATCATTTCTTATGATTTTACACAAATTATTGCTATTTTTAATAATTTTATCAAGGCCCGTACAGTCGATTTCCATCAACGGCCATCGAACTGCACTTACATCGACCTTTTCCAAATTTGATTTGGACATAACTCCAAATCCAACCGTTAGATTTCAAATCTCTAATATTTGTTAGAAAGCTCTTTTCGATACGAATCCAAAGGTTCTAGTTTTAGGAGAATCCGACGGTCGGATCTCCCGTAATTCCCATTCGAAGTCAATGGTCGAAATTCGCGAACTACCGCAGCACGGTGCGTTCTATTCAAGCCAGTATATATAATACATATATTATATATTTCGTCGATTTCCTTTTAAAGCGTATTTTATAAATCGTTTTAAATTCGTTTTCAAAACGATTTCAACTTCATATTCAATTTCAGATCAAAATTGAATATTCCATATCATTAATATATAAATGATAATATTTTCAGAATGTTATATTTTGAAATCACTTCCCTTTCTATATTCATTATAAAAATGAATATAATCGATATAAATATCGTTCATGTCAAAATGGGGCATATCTAATCAACACAGCTTTATATATTAAATATATTCGTATCCGTCCCAAATCGGACATCAAAACCCAATTTTGATTCTTTTCCGAATATTATTTGAAAAATATTTGTTATTTTAAAATATTTGTTATTTTAAAATATTCATTCTTTCTAAACTGGAATCAGATACAGTCAATTACCATACAATGTGATTTGTATGGATTTCATATACACACGTACACTACAACAATCAAACACAGTTAACCATCACCCAAAGTGCATTCTACACTGCATAAGCATCAAATATAAATATTTAACGCTTATAATAGCCAGTCAATCAATCGATCGACATACAGCTAACTATTGAGACTAGTGTATGGCCAACTTCATCCCAACACCCGTGTGGGGTTTTCAAACAATCAAACACAGGTTTTATTTGTGCAGTTGGGCGATGTGTGAAATTTATCGTCCCAACCCATATCAGTCAAATGTGTGTACATAAACAAATCATCCGATTTTTTTATGAATATTTATTTTATATACACGTTAAAAATTATATTTTTAACTATAAAATATTTTATTCCATTCCACTTCACACAATCAACTTTCATAATGCATCGATTAAACAAACAAGTCATCCATGTTCTGTGGACAATGGGTGTCGGGTGCTGCTAAGCACCGTCTGCATCCTAGTATATATTTCAACTAGAAAACAAATTAAAAGTGAGAAATTCTCACTGTGGGTTCCACTCCGCCATTCCTTCCTTTTGAACAGTTTGGATTTCCCAGAAATTCCAACGCAGTCTTTTCTACGCTATTCATATTAAAAATCACATTTTTATTTCAATGCTATAAAAATCACATTTTTATTTCACTATATATGTAATAAAAATCAGATTTTTATTTCCTTACATATATAAAAATCATATTTTTATATCCTCTATTGTATAAAAATTCTATTTTTAATCCACTACTCATATAAAAATTATAATTTTACTTTCTATATAAAAAATATATTTTTATAACTCTACTTCCTAGACAAAAATCTTATTTTTATCACCAGTTCATACATAAGAATCTTATTTTTATATAGCTACCCTTATAATAAAAATCATATTTTTATTCTTTACATACAATAAAAATTATATTTTTATTCTCTACATACAATAAAAGTTATATTTTTCTCATGAATAAAGATATATTCTTTACTATAAGAATCCTTTTCGATATTCAATGTTTCATACAAAAAAGTATACATTGATTTAAAACTACAATTTACATAAATTAAAACTTACAGTTGGATTTGGGAGAAGGAGGGGGGTTTCACTACTGTGGTCAGAGGTGGGGGAGGCCATCAGGCGGTCGGAGTTCGTGGTCAGATGGTGGCTAGGGCATGGGGTTGGGTTCTCGAGTGGGGCGCGAGGTTGGGTTCTCGAGTTGGGCGCGAGGTTGGGTTCTCGAGTTGGGCACGGGGTTGGGGTTTCGAGCTGAGGAGGGTTTGGGAGGGTGCGGCGCCTCTGGTGGGGGAGGTGGAGGGGCTCCGACGAAGGGGCGTCGGTCGTGGGGAAGCCGCGGTGGCGGCTAGGGTTTTGCGCTTTTGTTTTTTTTAAAATCGAACGAAGAGTGACAGGGAGAGAGAATGGCAAAAGAGGTGAGAGAGTTATATATAATAATTATATTATTTTATTATTATTTTTCCATATAAAGTTGACTTTGTATACACACCCCAAACGAGACCCACCGACTGTTGTCCCTAGCGTAATACCCACATTCTGAACACAATGGGATATGTTTCGTAACCCAATTCAGCTGTTACGATAGGTTTTCATCAAAATTAAAATATAAATCTATATATATTCAATTTGAACGTACATTTCAATTTACCGAGGCCACGTATGGACTCTAAAAATTCCATAAAAATTATTTCTAGCTTCATATTGACGATACGGTCCTAACAAAACTAATTTTATCAAATTCCGAGACCGTTTGAAAAATGGCCATTTTCTGGTCGATCGAAATTGACAAAAACTGTAAAAACATGTTTTCCTTTGCCACGCTCACATATTGATTTCAAAAATTATGAATTTTCGAATCTGGAAATAACTTGACATCCCGGATCCAACGAAAGCGGCTTCATCAAAAACAGAGATCGTTTGCAAAATTTCCATTTTTAAGGGCCAATTCCATAGTGATTATTCTGAATTTTCAACTGGGCATAACTTTTTATTCCCGCTATGAAATTTCAATTTTTCGGATTCGTTGGAAAGAGATTCTCAAATAGATTCTAATATTTTTTGTTTTGTCAAAATCCGGTTTATTTTGAATCCTATACATTCATTTGAAATTTGAAATCGAATTTTCAAACTACCACGCCATTTTCAATTCCTTTTATAATTAAAATAAAATATTTATATTCTAACGTCGATTCAAATAAATATATTCATTCTAATTCTATTCAAAATAAATTTCTCGTCGTTATTATTTAAAATAAATCATTATAAAGATTCAAATTTTACTAAAATTGCCAAAATAAAATTTTTAAATTGGCTCGGATTTCCGGGTCATTACACACTGAGTGTTAAGGGTATATGATGTATGTTTTAATTATCGCAGTTAATGAAATTTATGTTAACATTTATAAAACACAATCAAAATATAAAACGTATTTATTCGTAATGCCCATGCATGATTTCCGGAATAAAAACAAAATTTTGTCCCACTGTTGAATTTGTAATTGCCTTGAGTTCTCACATGTATTTCTGGAAATTATTTATTCGTGAAAACATTGCCTTATTGGTTACATCCTGAAAATGGTTGATATACATACTCGCCAAATAATAGACTTGCTGAATTTCTTTGCATAATAAAAAAAGGGTGTTACAGAAAGATAGATAATTAAAATTGATATGTTTTCCTATTTTGGTTTCATAACATTAAAAAAAATGAGTTGTGATATGTTTAAAATGGTCTTAATCTACTATAAATAAAATTTATTTAAATATGGAATACATTCTTGAGTATATAAGTTGTTACACGATAGCATGAAAATTTATATTTTCTAACAAAACTATTTGTGACTTGATTTGGAAAAAAACTAAGCACATTTTTTGAGAACTTTAACCAAAATTTCTATTCTCTTTGAAACATTCTAAATTGTGAGATGATAGGAAACATAATAGCTTTATATTAAAGCAAATATACACACTATTTAAAATGGAAAGATGTAAATGGCAAATTTGGACGATTCAAAAATATTCTAAATATACTAAGGAATAAGATATTAATTTATCCATGCTGTGATTAGACATGGAAAGCAAGTGAAAAGTGCAAACAATTAATTTAATAAGATATATTAATTAATAAAGAAAAATCAATCAAATATGGATATGGGTGGACATGAATATAGGCGAAAGTAAATACACATATTACAAAACCCTAATCCACTCTAAAACGTAGTCGCCACTGTCTGAAATCCATGGTCGTGCTACTCCGATCTTCTTCCTCCTTTCTTTTCCAATCTACTCAGAATCAACATATGATTCAAAAGCGAAAATTTAAGATCCACGTGAGATCTAAACATTCAATGGTCAAGATCGAATGTGGCACTATAGATCTCTCGAATTTTGTGCATCGTTCGCTGCCGTTCGCGGTGGTTTCCGGAATGCCATGGGGAACCGAGCTTGGAGCTTCTCCTATTGGTGATGGCGCACACGAAGGCGGAGGGAAGGGCGGCGTCTGATCAGAGCCTGGATGGACGGTGGAGGTGCGACCAGGAGAGATAGTGGGCGAGTTTCTTTGAGCGACGGTTTCAGGAAATAACGATGTAGAAGAGAAGCATGAGCGGCCTAAGTATGTAATTAGTATTAAATTAAAAATAAATAGAAAATAATTACATTTAATTAAACCATGTTATTATAACTATGCTAACTTTTTACTGGATTATCTAAACTGAACGATTTTCGTTGCGTTGGAATCACAACGATGAGATCTACAACATGGAACTGACTAGAGCTTAAACGGAGCACGTTGTAAATTCAGACAAAAATCAATGTGAGATATCCGATCTTATAATTAAAATTGAATTATTTATCGTTACATGAAATCCATATATGTGCGTTATTATAAATCATATATGTGATGTATGGAATTAGAATTGGTTAAATTTGATTGCGATGTATGAATGGGTTGGATTTTGATATTCATTTTTATAGGTCTGATTTTATAATAAAGATTCTTCTTTTATTTGAATCCATGAATTCTGATTTGGTTTTTGAAATAAAAATCTCATCTTTATCGAACCCATGAACTTTGATTTGGGTTTTGAAATAATAAAAATATATTTTTATTGAAACTATGAACATGGTTTTTGTTTAGATTTTGTTTAACAATAAAATATCATTTTTATTGAATCTATGAACATAGAATACATTGGATTTGTTCAACAATAAAAATATCCTTTTTATTGAATCCATGAACTTGTCACTTAACATGTTTCGTTAGATTAGAAAAAAGAACATTTTTTTATTGTTATTGTCATCTTGTTTCAATTAAAAAGATTAAAATAAAAAGTTCACATTTTTGTTTTCATTTGGTTGAAATATAAAGAATGGAATAAAAAGAGTTGAAATAAAAGATTATATTTTTATTGTCAATTTGTTACAATAAAAAGAGTTAAAATAAAAGAAAATATTTTTATTGCCATTTTGTCGCAATAAAAGATAAGTTATTAAAGATCATATTTTTATCGTCACTTTGTTTCATTAAAAAGATTAGAATAGGAAAATATCATTTTCATTGTTCATTGTTTTCAATAAAAAGATTACACATTAAAAATTACTTTTTTTTAATGTAGTTTAGTTTTCAATAAAAAGATTACACATTAAAATTTACTTTTTAATGCAGTTTAGTTTTCAATAAAAAGGTTGAACATAAAAAATTACATTTTTAATGTAGTTTAGTTTCTTAAAGATTGAATTATGAAAATGTTACATTAGATTTAAAACATCATTTTTGTTAGAAATGTTACATTAGATTTAAAACATCATTTTTGTTAGAAATGTTACATTCTGTTAGAAATGTTACATTAGATTTAAAACAACATTTTTGTTAGAAATGTTACATTACATTTAAAACATCATTTTTGTTAGAAATGTTACATTAAATTAAAAATATCATTTTTATTACAAAATGTCATTTTATTTAGAAATGTCACATTGGATTAAAAATGTCATTTTATTTAGAAATGTCATATTGGATTAAAAATGTCATTTTATTTGGAAATGTCATATTGTATTAAAAATGTCATTTATCTTAGTGAATTACTTTGTCATTTATGTTAGGGAATTAATTTGTCATTTATGTTAGAGTAAATAGGTCATTTATGTAGAAAACATATTGTATAAATGAATATGTCCTTTATGTAGAAAACATATTCGGCAAATAAAATATGTCATTTAGTTAGAATCATATTTTGTAAATAAAAATGTCATTTTTAGATAATGCCATGTCAGATATAAACATCACTTTATTTAGATAATGCCATGTTAGATAAAAATATCACTTTATTTAGATAACATCACGTAAGATAAAAGTATAATTTATGTTATGTGAAATAAAATTGTCATTTATTTGGATAATGTCATGTTATGTTAAAAATGTAATTTTTATTAGAAAATGTTATGTTAGAATTAAAATGCCATTTTACTAGAAAATATTATGTTAAAAATATAAATGTCATCTTGTTAGAGAAAATGTCACCTTTATCATGGTAGATAAGAACAAGAATAATTATGTGTTAAGGCTTATGTTTTATTGAAATAAAATATTTCAACAATAAAAATTACATTTTTATCACATGTAGGGATCATTAAAAATATTCGTATTTGAAACGAAAATTGTTCAACCCATAAAAATCATATCTTTAATATATTCATAAAATATATAAAATAAAATAACCATCGTTTGAAATGAAAAATATGTTTCCAATAGAAATTCCATTTATTGTATACATAAAAATGATCATTGTTTGAATTTTAATGTGAGATAGAAAGATTAGAAAGATTCAAAAGTGATAAAAAGTTGTTAACATTAAAATTACATTTTTAATGTAATAAGGATTTATAAAAAGGATCATACTTTGATAAGAATGCGTTAGCATTAAAATTACACCCTTAATGCAATAAAGGATTGATTAAAAAGATTAAACTTTGGTAAAAAAAAATGTGTTAACATAGGAAAGTACATTTTTAATGTACAAATGATTTACATTTTCAATGTACAAATGATTATATAAAAAGATTAAAATTTGATTATAATATGTTTACATTAAAAAGCTTATTTTTTGTGACGACCCCAAACCCCGTGCTGACGGCGGCAAGGGTAATCTTTGGAATATAACACAGAAACAGATAATAGCATAACAGAATTAAATAAATACACCAGATAATGAACAATAGAATATACTGGATAAACGTAATCATCAGAGTTACACAGCATACAGGATCATACTTAGTACAAATACAATTCAGCTATACATAAATGTCTACAGCGGAAAACAAACATAATATGTACAATAGGAGCTGAACAACATAAAATAGATAAATGGAATAATCCATCTTCAGCTCCAGCTATCCAGAAAGAGCCAGCTAAACCTAAATACAAGGCTGCCCATGTAGAAAAAGGGGCTCCCGAGTTTGAAAGTGAAACAAACTACGAGTCAGTCATGGGACTGGTATGAGAAATCTACTCAACACATTTAAAATATGGCTAATCACAGGACCACGCCACTTTCGTGGAACGGGTTTACTCCATTGGATTGCCAGTGCTTTAAAACAAATCATTCTTTGAAACATCGCAATGCTTTTTATAAAAATGAAGCCATTATAAGACTCAGTTCCCATCACACAATGCAACGCAAACCGGAGGATAGAGTTTTACCTTATAATGGCCAAAATATGCTTGATACGAATAAAACAAAAGCATTTGATATTATTACTAGTATTTATATGTTTCAAAAGCAATTTCAAATCATAACTATCAATCATAGACGACATTAATGCCCCATACCACTATGTCGCCATATATAGGTATACAATCAAAACCGCATAGTCACGTATTTGGAAATTGAATTTCCGTCTTGAACCAAGGCAAAAGATAGTCCTTACCGAATTCGAGACGCTCTAGCCCGTGTCTCAGGCACAGCCGCAACCGTACCTTGGACCGTCAGGGCCGGTCCACACGAAGTGGATTATAATGCCTGAACAATGCGTTTCTCCGCCCTTTGGGGCGTTAATGAGCCAACGAATGACTCCATCGAACCCGGATCGTCCTATCTAACCGAGGCGCCTCGCAACAGTAACAACCACATAAGTCAAACTCGTCAGGGCGTGTAAAACCACTTACGCCACTTCTAGCTAGAAAGAAAACGCACGACCACCCTGAGGTCCTTTCTCCTGTTTCTGGTTCATACCGGGGTGTGAGGTTCGCGAATTCATGTTGTACACAAAGCTACGCCACACAGACGGTGCTTTGATCATCATCACAAGACTTTGCTTTTCAACATAAGCCCTGATCACTGCATCTTAGCATGCCACACAGGCAATTCACACCGTGCAACTGATAGCTATCAATCACACAGAATAAATTCCAATGTCAGACACACTGTCCATTTGCAAGTCCGTTCTGGGTCTGAACGAAACCGGAGGCACTATATACCTCGCAAACCCATCGATCACCACGTACGTCTGGACGATCACCACTCATTATCCATATTTCAGGATGCCTCCCAACCAGGACCTCGATTACCATCCAAACGAGGTGAAGATCTCCGGTCTTCGACCACCGTCTTCATCTTCGATTTCTTATCGTCGATTCAGTTATTCAGAATGGGATAAACCCGGTCTTTCTAAGCGACTCGTGTATATAATAAACAAGTGCTACAAAAACACTACTACGCATCATTTCAATTCATTAGTCACTAACCGTCAATCAGTAAGAGAACGATTTCCCAAATATTAACCCCGAAGGCCGAAACCAACATCAGATCAATACCCAAGAAACCATTTGACTTAGCCAACCTTCAGTTAGTTTTTAAATTTCACATCCATATCGTTTATAATAGTTTATAATGATTTATCGCTATTTTTATTTATTTTAAAATAGCCAATTTATTCAAACGACGTTTCGGGCCATAACGCGGCAGTGGCGCTGTTTTTCTTTAGATTTGATTTACACATATCTGAAAATCTAACCGTTGGATCTTCACGAAATTTACATCATTAGAAAGATCTTTTCAAAACGAATCCAACGGTTCCAGTTTCGGGAAAATCCGACGGTCGGATCTCCCGGTACGATCGTTTGAAGTTTCGATTTCAAAATACGAACTGCAGCGTCGTTATTCGATTAAATATAATTATATATATATATAAATAAATATAATCGATTCTGGTGCTGTTTTTCTTCAGATTTAAATTAGACAATCCAACCGTTGGATTTTTACAAAGTTGGTGTCGTTGGAAAGATATTTCCAAAGCGAACCCAACGGTTGTGGTTTCGGGAAAATCCGATGGTAGGATCTCCCGGTATAATCGTTTGAAATCATGGTTTCAAAATACGAACTGCAGCTTCGTTATTCGATATATTTCAATTCTATTTATATATATATATATATATATATATATCGATTCTTCGATTTCAAAACTATATGAATTTCATACCTTTGATAAAAATGATATTTTTATCTAACTGTTTTCTATTTCAAAACTTCACTATTTTTAACAATTCATGTATATGATAAAAATGTGATTTTTAATGTAAAACAATTTATTTCAAAACTCGACTATTTTATATAGTTAATATCGATGATAAAAATAGGATTTTTTATTATAAAACAATTTATTTCAAAACAAGATTATTTTATATAGTTAATATCGATGATAAAAATAGGATTTTTATTATATAACAATTTCTTTCAAAATATGAATACCATTCAACACATGAATTTCAATTCAACGAATGAATTTCGATTCAACACATGAAGGTTTTCTATAGTTTATATATATCGATAAAAAGGTGATTTTTATATTTAAAACGCGAATACCATTCAACACATGAATTTCTATCCAACGAATGAATATCGATTCAACACATGAAGGTTTTCTATAGTTTATATATATCGATAAAAAGGTTATTTTTATATTTAAAACATGAATACCATTCAACACATGAATTTATATCCAACGAATGAATATCGATTCAACACATGAAGGTTTTCTATAGTTTATATATATCGATAAAAAAGGTGATTTTTATATTTAAAACATGAATACCATTCAACACATGAATTTCTATCCAACGAATGAATATCGATTCAACACATGAAGGTTTTCTATACAACGAATAAATATAGTTTCAACAGATGGAAATAATTCTAACACATGAATATTATTCAAAATTTCGGCAGTATAACGGCAGGGTAGTTAAAACCGGGACCGTCCCTAGTACGGCTCCTCGCTCTACCTTAAAACCTCGCGGTTTTTGACAATGGAGATTCATGCATCTAGTTCGCACGCAGGCGGCATGAATATTTTTTTCATTTCCATAAACTAATCCTATGTGGTTTCAACCAAATATTTCTCAACCACAAACGGGTATTTTTCAACCACAATCAATCAATTACAACCACAAACAATTCCAATCAACCATTCGCTATCAATCAATTTTCACACCAATCACAACCAATAAATATCGTCCATGGTTTGTGGACGAGGGACGTATATATATATTTATATATAGCATTTCACTTCTATTTCAACACATATATAATTTTTACAACGCATATACAACTTATACATCGAACGTACAACTTATACAACGCTTATACAAGAGGTGTACAATGCTTATATAACTCATACATCGATCATATAATTTATACATCGTCGTTTTCCATATCGTTTATAATTTAGAAATCTCACATTGGGTTCCACTCCACCAAAAATAGCAGAAGGCTCAAAAAAATATGCGGTCTCTTCTAGAAGGTAGAAGACGTCCACACGAGTCCACTGTCTCTTGTTTCGCTGAATTTCGTCAACACATGAAAAAGATATGATTTTTCAAAGTTTGCAACGGTTTAAAGGTGTTAAAACTGTTGAAAATAAATATAGCCGATACCTCTCTATTTTGTTCAAACCTAGGTTTGAAATTT
Source organism: Allium sativum (assembly GCA_030737875.1). NCBI lineage: Eukaryota > Viridiplantae > Streptophyta > Magnoliopsida > Asparagales > Amaryllidaceae > Allium > Allium sativum. The sequence goes on along the minus strand of JASFAX010004063.1, from coordinate 12,859 downwards.
TCGCTCGATCCGTGAAGTGTTGTCTCGATCAGGTGTTGCAGCATCGAAGAGCTTGGAAGGGGATTCTCGTGCGTGGTGGTTAGAGGCAATTCGGTGGTCGGAGGTGGGAGCTGGACGGCGGTGAAGTCGTCGACCTCCCAGGGTTCGTACGCGGTGATGGAGAGGAGAGAGAAGGCGCCCGGGGGTCGGATTTGAAGAGGAGGGTCGGCGCTGTCGAGGTGGGGTGGTGGCAGGCGGTGGTTCGACGTGGCGCGGCGAGAAAAGAGGAGAGAAGGAAAGAAGAGGTAGCTGCCGATCGATTTGAGCTGTCGGGGAGAGAGAAAAAAATATGGGCCAATGAGAGTTTTTTATTAATTTATATATTTTTAAATTTTCAAAAATACACCTTTCACACACGAACCCCGATCCAAACCCAACGACTATCGTCCCTAGCGTTTACCCCCTTCCGAACACAATGGGATATGTTTCGTAGACCCATTCGATTGTTTCAGTCAGTTTTCCTTCAAATTAAAATATAGAACATTCAATATTTGATTTGAACGTACATTTCAATTTGCCAGGGCCACAAACTGATTCGAAAAATTCCAGAAAAATAAATCTAGCTATGTTTTGACGATACAGTCCCAACAAAACTAGTTTCGTCGAATTTTGAGACCGTTTGCAAAAAGGCCCATTTCTGGTCGATCATATTTAACTATAATTGACCAAAACACAATTTCCTTTGCCATGCTCACATACTAGCTTCAAAAATTATGAAATTTGAAACCTAGCAATAACTTCACATCTCGGATCCAACAAAAGTGGTTTCGTCGAATTCCGAGGTCGTATGCAAAATGGCCATTTTCACGGGCTATATAATTTCTATAGCGAACTTTCTGAAAATTCATTTGGCCATAACTTTTCTTTCCGCTATGAAACTTCGATTTTTCAGATTCGTTAGAAAGGTATTCACTAACAGATTCAAATATTTTTGGTTTCACTCTAATCCGTTTTGTTTTGCACCCGGTACAGTCAGTCGAAGTTTGAATTCAAATTTTGAAACTACCGCGCCATTTCAGGCCTTGTTTATAATTAGAATTAATTATATTCGTTTTAAAATGTCGATTCAAACTCACTTTTCATTGCTATTATTTAAAATATTTATTTTAAATATTTAAAATCCATTAATTTAGGCAATTTAAAATTTTTAAATTGGTTCAGATTTTCCGGGTCGTTACAATCTCCCCCACTTAAAACTTTTCGTCCCCGAATAGGAACAAAGTCGAAAGTGGTTTGATTAATCAACTCTACAATCAATCCGGCTTCCATTCTCCAACTTTTCAATTTTTGAGAATTTTCAAATTCTTCAAAAATTTGGCTAACGCCTGGAATTTTCGAAAAATTTCGCCATGACCCCCTTTGTACGGGGTGAGGTTTGGAAATTTATTGGGCCATATTAGGTACCCAATAAATCCTAATAAGCATACACATATTTATAGTGATATATATTGGTGTTTACATGGGAGCGTGTATAGATAATAATTCCAGAGAATAAATTCTCGTCACCCTGTCAAAGCCTGAGGGAGTGTGTATTTTAAATGCTCCAGAGGATAAATCCTCGTCACCTCGTCCCGTGTGGGAAATAAATAGTCCATGTGCCATATCTAATGACTAGAGAGACGTGATTATTGTCAACTCCAGACCCGTGTGGGGTTTTTTTATTAATCTGGCAATTTTATCGTTACAATTTAAATAGTCCATATCAGTCATCAGTTCAACCTGTAAAATATAGTCATCGCCATACAAGCCTCTCGCTCGTATGGTAAATCTTCCACCTCGTCACACAAGCTCCAAATGCTTATGTGGTATATGATGAAGTATGCCTATCTTCAAGAAGTATGCCATGTAATGTAGTTCAAAATTTATTGTTACTATCCTATGGCGACATTTATTTTTACACACAGAATAGCCAGCACTCTGCATCCAATGGCATTCACAGGAGTTGATATAATAATATTTCGCATCCAACTCATTAAGGTTTACCTATTTGTCGGGCACACAAATAAAATCTTTACTCAACAGCTATCCATTTACCTATTCAAACATATATAATGCACATGTATATATTTCTATCTATTTTCTAATCAGTTCAATGTGTGATTTAAATGAATAAATTCTACCATTATTCTATTATTGATTAAATTAACTATTGTTTCAACAATTTTAATTAATCAAATCTACTATCACACAACACAAACAACAATCAAATTGTTTTTAACTTTTCAAAATCATACAAATTAATTCATACACTCTTTTTAAAAAAAAATCATTCAGACTATAGAATTAAAAATGCACATCCATGGAAAGAAAATAACAACAGAGTAGAGAACTAATTGGTAACGCAAAGTATGGTAAATGTACCTTGCACCGGAGTCAATCAGAGATATCCACTCGGCATCTAGGATAGGATTTTTGAATGCTCTCCTCAGTTTCCCAAGTACAATCTCGCGGATCTCCACTCCATTGCACTTTGACTAAGTGAACCTTCTTGTTCCTCAGCTCTTGGTTTCTTTGCCGATAATCTTTAGCGGCTCCCTTCTCACAGCCAATTCTGGAGTAATTTCAATATCCTGTTGAGTTGCTTCTTCCACGATCAAGTCTGGATCATGAACGTGCTTTCTAAGTTGAGATATGTGAAATACATCATGCACTCCAGGCAAACAATCAGGTTAATTTAACCCTATAAGCGAGAGTTTCGATCCGTTCAAGAATAGGAAACGGGCCAATGAATTTAGGCGCCAACTTCCCAGTTTTACCGAACCGGATAACTCCTCTCATCGGCGATACTTTCAAATATACATAGTCGCCAACAGCAAATGATATATCTCTTCTTCTCCTATCGGCGTAACTCTTTTGTCAGCTTTGAGCGGCCAGTAATCATTTCTTAATAAAATCGACTTTGTCGGCAGCTTCTCGAATCATATCTGGCCCCAACACAAGTCTATTACCGGGTTTGACCCAACAAGCAGGAGATTGGCACGGTCTACCATATAATGCTTCGAATGGCGACATTGTCAGGCTCGCCTGGTAGCTGTTATTATATGAGAATTCAGCCAAATGCAGATGGTCTTCCCAAGATCCACCCAAATCTAGAACACAAGCCCGCAATAGATCTTCTAAAATACGATTCACCCTCTCAGTCTGACCGTCTATCTGAGGATGATAAGCGGTGCTCAAGTTCAGCTTCGTTCCCAGCTCTACATGAAATGCCTTCCAGAATTAACTAGTAAATATTGTATCTCTATCACTGACTATACTGAGCGGCACTCCATGTAGTCTAACTATTTCCTTGAAATATATCTGCGCCAGATTCTGAGCAGTTCTGTTTGATCTGACGGGTATGAAATGGGTGGTCTTCGTGAAGCGATCTACGATCACCCAAATATTGTCATTTCCTTTTCTGGTTCTAGGCAAACCATCAATGAAATCCATGGAAATATGTTCCCACTTCCAACCAGGAACGTCTAGCGGTTGTAACAATCCAGCCAGTTTCTGTTGGTCGCTCTTGACTAGCTGGCAAGTAGGGCATCGGCAAACATATACTGAAACGTCTCTTTTCATAGCCTTCCACCAGAATGTTCGCTTGAGATCGTTGTACATTTTGGCCACACCAGGATGGATACTCAGCTTGGATCTGTGACACTCGTCCAACACTTCCCTTTTTAATTCTGGGATGTCGGGAACACAAATCCTTCCTTTCAATCTCAGGATTCCATCGTATCTATTTGAAAACACGAGGGTTCGCCTTTCTGAATCCTTTTGATCATATCCTTAATAAAGTTATCCTCTTTCTGAAGAATATATATTTTGTCAATCAAGGAAGTCGTAATAATAAAGCTGGCGATCATTTCATTCTTTCGACTCAGCGCATCGGCCACGACATTGGCTTTCCGTGGAGTGTATAGAATCTCAAAATCATATGCTGCAAGGAACTCTAGCCAACGTTGCTACCTCAGATTCAGGTCTTTCTGGGTGAACAGATACTTTAACGACTGATGGTCTGTATACAGCTCGAATTTCTCACCCAGAAGATAGTGTCTCCAGATTTTCAAAGAGAATACTATAGCCAATAACTCAAGATCATGAGTTACGTAGTTATTCTCGTGCGGTTTTAACTGACGGCTAGCATACGCAATCACTTGACCTCTTTGGATTAACACTGCGCCAAGGCCTTCTCTAGAAGCGTCAGTCCAGACTTTCAAGTCCTCATTGCCATCTATTATTGTTAACACTGGAGCAGTTGTCAGTTTTAATTTCAGCTCCTGGAAAGCTTCCTCACATACCAGAGTCCAATTGAATCTTGAATGTTTCTTAGTCAGTTTTGTTAAGAAACTAGATGTCTTCGCGAAATCCTTAATGAATCTCCGATAATAACTGGCTAACCCGAGAAAACTTCTAACTTCTATTGGCGTACGAGGCTGTTTCCAATTCTGAATAGCAATGATTTTACTGGGATCCACTGAAATTCCTTGCTTTGACACTACGTGGCCAAGAAATTTGACTTCTTCTTGCCAGAATATACATTTGGAAAATTTTGCTTTCAACACATTCTTTCCAAGAATTTCTAACACTTGTTCCAAATGTTTTTCGTGCTCGCTTTCTGACTTAGAGAAGATAAGGATATCATCAATGAAAACCAGAACAAATTTATTCAATACTCCTCTGAATACTCTGTTCATTAGATCGACGAAATAGTCTGGAGCATTACATAAGCCGAATGGCATTACTAACCACTCATTGAATAGGTCTGGACCTCTGAACGCTGTCATAGGAACACATTCTTCGGCAATTCAAAGCTGATGGAAGCCTGTAGCTAGGTCCATCCTTGAGAATACTTGTGCTCCATTCAGACGATCCAATAAATCATCGATTCGCGGCAATGGATATTTATTCTTTATGGTCTGCTTGTTCAAATCACGATATCCACACATAGTCGTAGAGTGCCGTCTGATTTTGGGACAAACACCACTACTGCACCCCAATCAGAGAAACTAGGCCTGATCAGACCCTTCCATACCAGCTGTCGTGTTTGATTGTCAAGTTCTTCTTTCTTTTTCAAGGACATTCTTCGAATAGCGTGAACTACCGGCCTTGCATTCGGAATCAAAGCGATCTTGAAATCTATTTCTCTCTGCGGAGGTAAGCGAACAACTTCTTTGAACACATCCGCATAGTTCTTGACGACAGGAATGTCTTTGATGAGGTCAGGAATATGCTCTGTGACTTCAGGGATATTTTCTATTTGAACAGGAGAAACATCCAAAACTGCCCAGAAGTCTTTTCTGTTAGCATTCTGACCTTCACAGGGAATAGTTATATAATCGCCTGATTTAATCTTCGCCCTAACGATTCTGTCGGCGCATTTAACCTCAGCTTCATATTTGGTCAACCAGTCTAACCCCAAGATAAGATCAAACTCTTAAAAATTCATGACGACCGCGATGGTAGGAAACCGATAACAAGAAAAAGAAACCGGCACTCCACAAACCCAACTGAGATCAATGGAACCCCTGACCAGATTTTGGACAGTCATTGGTTCTTTGAGCTTCTTCAAATTCAAATCTAGTTTCTTAGCTGCATTCTTGGCAATGAAGCTTCGTGACGCGCCTGTATCAAACAGTACTTTAACAGGAATGTATTTGACCGTAAGCGTGCCTTTTAAAACATCTGGCCTTTCCTGAGCAGATGAAGATGCAGGCACTTCTACTACTTCATTCACCTGAGCTTCTTTGGTTGTTTTTAACAGCTGGCACTCTTGTTTTACATGACCATACCGATGGCATTGATTGCACCTTTTCTCCCCTTGAAAATTCTTCTTGGATTGAAGCCCACCTTTTAATCGCTTCTTCAAGGGTCCGCAGTTTATCGCCAAATGCCCTGGCTTCTTACAGTTACTGCATATGGCAGTCGTTACTTGTCCTTTCTCAGATTCAGCCCTTTTCCGATTTGCTTTGGGCTTCTTGCTGACCTCAGGACTATCAATCATAGACTCCACTTTGTTACTAGAACTGACTTCCTCTTCGTCCTGCAACATACCTTTCTTATAGAGATCTTCATATTGATAAGCCATATAAATCATTTCTGAAAAAGGAAGCTTCACATTCTTCATTACACTATTCTGGTATTTTCTTTGCAGGCCATGAATGAATCTCAGATTCTTCCTCTTTGGATCTTGAATTAGATGAGGAGCAAAGTGAGAAAGTTCGTTGAATTTCTTATGATATTCAGGAATGGTCATGTCTCCTTGTATCAGATAAGAGAATTCATCACATAATCGCTCCGTCACTTTAGGAGGAGTAAATTTTGCTAGGAAAATTTCTTTGAATCTATCCCAGGTGATATCACCTTCTGGATTATCCTTGATGATTGTCTCCCACCAGATTAAAGCTTCTTCTTTGAGCGCCCAAGATGCTACTAACCTTTTCTGGTCATCTCTCAGCTGGAAACGCTCAAATATTCTTTCTGCAGAGCTCACCCAAGCTTGAGTTTGAATAATAGATTCATTGCCCGAGAATTGTGCTCCACTCAGATTTCGATATCTCTTAAATAGAGCCTCTAGATCTGGTTCTGCATTTCTCCTGTTTCTGACACTCATTTTCTAGTACTTCTACAAATAGCAGATCAAGTGTCAGGTCACAGAAAAGATAATTTAAAATATAGAAACAAATACTTCAATGTAAATGTGTCTATCGAGGTGTAATTTCATTCTGCTTTACTCATACTAGGATATTACTGATCCTATCTGTAATGAGTCACCCGTCCTAGAACACTACTGGTTCTATTTCTGACGAGTTCGTTAATATGTTATATTCCAGAACTAAGCTTAACCTAAGCTCTGATACCACGTTGTGACGACCTCAAACCCCGTGCTGACGGCGGCAAGGGTAATCTTTGGAATATAACACAGAAACAGATAATAGTAGAATGGAATTAAATAAATACACCAGATAATGAACAATAGAATATACTGGATAAACGTAATCATCAGAGTTACACAGTATACAGGATCATACTTAGTACAAATACAGTTCAGCTATACATAAATGTCTACAGCGGAAAACAAACATAATATGTACAATAGGAGCTGAATAGCATAAAATAGATAAATGATAGAATCCATCTTCAGCTCCAGCTATCCAGAAAGAGCCAGCTAAACCTGAATACAAGGCTGCCCGTGTAGAAAAAGGGGCACCCGAGTTTGAAAGTTAAACAAACTACGAGTCAGTCATGGGACTGGTATGAGAAATCTACTCAACACATTTAAAATATGGCTAATCACAGGACCACGCCACTTTCGTGGAACGGGTTTACTCCATTGGATTAGCAGTGCTTTAAAACAAATCATTCTTTGAAACATCGCAATGCTTTTTATAAAAATGAAGCCATTATAAGACTCAGTTCCCATCACACAATGCAACGCAAACAGGAGGATAGAGTTTTACCTTATAATGGCCAAAATATGCTTGATACGAATAAAACAAAAGCATTTGATATTATTACTAGTGCTTATATGTTTCAAAAGCAATTTCAAATCATAACTATCAATCATAGACGGCATTAATGCCCCATACCACTATGTCGCCATATATAGGTATACAATCAAAACCGCATAGTCACGTATTTGGAAATTGGATTTCCGTCCTGAACCAAGGCAAAAGATAGTCCTTACCGAATTCGAGACGCTCTAGCCCGTGTCTCAAGCACAGCCACAACCGTACCTTGGATCGTCAGGGCCGGTCCACACGAAGTGGATTATAATGCCTGAACAATGCGTTTCTCCGCCCTTTGGGGCGTCAATGAGCCAACGAATGACTCCATCGGACCCGGATCGTCCGATCTAACCGAGGCGCCTGGCAACAGTAACAACCACATAAGTCAAACTCGTCAGGGCGTGTAAAACCACTGATGCCACTTCTAGCTAGAAAGAAATTGCACGCCCCCCCGAGGTCCTTTCTCCCGTTTCTGGTTCATACCGGGGTGTGAGGTTCGCGAATTCACGTTGTACACAAAGGTACGCCACACAGGTGGTGCTTTGATCATCACTACAGGTCTTTGCTTTTCAACATAAGCCTTGATCACTACATCTTAGCATGCCACACAGGCAATTCACACTGTGCAACTGATAGCTATCAATCACACAGAATAAATTCCAATGTCAGACACACTGTCCATTTGCAAGTCCATTCTGAGTCTGAACGAAACCGGAGGCACTATATACCTCGCAAACCCATCGATCACCACGTACGTCTGGACGATCACCACTCATTATCCATATTTTGGGATGCCGCCCAATCAGGACCTCGATTACCATCCAAACGAGGTGAAGATCTCCGGTCTTCGACCACCGTCTTCATCTTCGATTTCTTATCGTCGATTCAGTTATTCACAATGGGATAAACTCGGTCTTTCTGAGCAACTCGCGTATATAATAAACAAGTGCTACACAAACACTACTACACATCATTTAAATTCATTAGTCACTAACCGTCAATCAGTAAGAGAACGATTTCCCAAATATTAACCCCGAAGGCAGAAACCAACATCAGATCAACACCCCAGAAACCATTCGACTTTGCCAATCTTTAGTTAGTTTCTAAATTTCACATCCATATCGTTTATAATATTTTATAACGATTTATCGCTATTTTTATTAATTTTAAAATAGCCAATTTATTCAAACGATGTTTCGGGCCATAACGCGGCTGTGGCGCTGTTTTTCTTTAGATTTGATTTACACATATCTGAAAATCTAACCGTTGAATCTTCACGAAATTTACATCATTGGAAAGATCTTTTCAAAACGAATCCAACGGTTCCAGTTTCGGGAAAATCCGACGGTCGGATCTCCCGGTACAATTGTTTGAAATTTCGATTTCAAAATACGAACTGCAGCGTCGTTATTCGATTAAATATAATTATATATATATAAAAATATAATCGATTCTGGCGCTGTTTTTCTTCAGATTTGAATTAAACATTCCAGACAATCCAACCGTTGGATTTTTACAAAGTTGGTGTCGTTGGAAAGATATTTCCAAAGCGAACCCAACGGTTGTGGTTTCGGGAAAATCCGATGGTCGGATCTCCCGGTATAATCGTTTGAAATCATGGTTTCAAAATACAAACTGCAGCTTCGTTATTCGATATATTTCAGTTCTATATATATATATATATATATCGATTCTCCGATTTCAAAACTATATGGAATTCATACCTTTGATTTTTATCTAACTGTTTTCTATTTCAAAACTTCACTATTTTTAACAATTCATGTATATGATAAAAATGTGATTTTTAATGTAAAACAATTTATTTCAAAACTCGACTATTTTATGTAGTTAATATCGATGATAAAAATAGGATTTTTTATTATAAAACAATTTATTTCAAAACAAGATTATTTTATATAGTTAATATCGATGATAAAAATAGGATTTTTATTATATAACAATTTCTTTCAAAATATGAATACCATTTAACACATGAATTTCAATTCAACGAATGAATTTCGATTCAACACATGAAGGTTTTCTATAGTTTATATATATCGATAAAAAGGTGATTTTTATTTTTAAAACGCGAATACCATTCAACACATGAATTTCTATCCAACGAATGAATATCTATTCAACACATGAAGGTTTTCTATAGTTTATATATATCGATGAAAAGGTGATTTTTATAGTTAAAACACGAATACCATTCAACACATGAATTTCTATCCAACGAATGAATATCGATTCAACACATGAAGGTTTTTTATAGTTTATATATATATCGATAAAAAGGTGATTTTTATATTTAAAACACGAATACCATTCAACACATGAATTTCTATCCAACGAATGAATATCGATTCAACACATGAAGGTTTTCTATACAACGAATAAATATAATTTCAACAGATGGAAATAATTCTAACACATGAATATTATTCAAAATTCGGCAGCATAACGGCAGGGTAGTTAAAACCGGGACCGTTCCTAGTACGGCTCCTCGCTCTACCTTAAAACTTCGCGGTTTTTGACAATGGGGATTCATGCATCTAGTTCGCACGCAAGCGGCATGTATATTTTTTTTATTTCCACAAACTAATCCAATGTGGTTTCAACCAAATATTTCTCAACCACAAACGGGTATTTTTCAACCACAATCAATCAATTTCAATCACAAACAATTCCAATCAACCATTCGCTATCAATCAATTTTCACACCAATCACAACCAATAAATATCGTCCATGGTTTGTGGACGAGGGGCGTGTGTATATATATATATATATATATATATATATATATATTTATATATATAGCATTTCGCTTCTATTTCAACACATATATAATTTTTAAAATGCATATACAACTTATACATCGAACGTACAACTTATACAATGCTTATACAAGAGGTGTACAACGCTTATATAACTCATACATCAATCATATAATTTATACATCGTCATTTTCCATATCGTTTATAATTTAGAAATCTCACATTGGGTTCCACTCCACCAAATATAGCAGAAGGCTCAGAAAAATAGGCGGTCTCTTCTAGAAGGTAGAAGACGTCCACACGAGTCCACTATCTCTTATTTCGCTGAATTTCGTCAACACATGAAAAAGATATGATTTTTCAAAGTTTGCAACGGTTTAATGGTGTTAAAACTGTTGAAAATAAATATAGCCGATACCTCTCTATTTTGTTCAAACCTAGGTTTGAAATTTTCACTCGATCCGTGAAGTGTTGTCTCGATCAGGTGCTGCAGCATCGAAGAGCTTGGAAGGGGCTTCTCGCGCGTGGTGGTTGGAGCCGATTCGGTGGTCGGAGGTGGGAGCTGGACGTTGGTGATGTCGTCGACTTCCCGGGGTTCGTACGCGGTGATGGAGAGGAGAGAGAAGGCGGCGGGGGGTCGGATTTGAAGAGGAGGGTCGGCGCTGTTGAGGTGGGGTGGTGGCAGGCGGTGGTTCGACGTGGCGTGGCGGGAAAAGAGGAGAGAAGGAAAAAAGGGGTAGCCGCTGATCGATTTGAGCTGTCGGGGAAAGAGAGAAAAAATATGGGCCAATGAGGTTTTTTTATTAATTTATATATTTTTAAAATTTCAAAAATACCCCTTTCACACACGAACCCCGATCCAAACCCAATGACTATCGTCCCCAGCGTTTTACACCCATTCCGAACACAATGGGATATGTTTCGTTGGCCCATTCGACTGTTTCAGTCAGTTTTCCTTCAAATTAAAATATAGAACATTCAATATTTGATTTGAACGTACATTTCAATTTGCCAGGGCCACAAACTGAATCGAAAAATTCCAGAAAAATAAATCTAGCTATGTTTTGATGATACAGTCCCAACAAAACTAGTTTCGTCGAATTCTGAGACTGATTGCAAAAAGGCCCATTTCTGGTCGATCCAATTTAACTATAATTGACCAAAACACGTTTTCCTTTGCCACGCTCACATACTAGCTTCAAAAATTATGAAATTTGAAACCTAGCAATAACTTCACATCCCGGATCCAACAAAAGTGGTTTCGTCGAATTCCGAGGTCGTATGCAAAATGGCCATTTTCACGGGCTATATAATTTCTATAGCGACCTTTCTGAAAATTCATTTGGCCATAACTTTTGGTTTCCGCTATGAAACTTCGATTTTTCAGATTCGTTAGAAAGGTATTCACTAACAGATTTAAATATTTTTGGTTTCGCTCTAATCCGTTTTGTTTTGCACCCGGTACAGTCAGTCAAAGTTTGAATTCAAATTTTGAAACTACCGCGCCATTTCAGGCCTTGTTTATAATTAGAATTAATTATATTCGTTTTCAAACGTCGATTCAAACTCACTTTTCATTGCTATTATTTAAAATATTTATTTTAAATATTTAAAATCCATTATTTTAGCCAATTTAAAAAATTTAAATTAGTTCAGATTTTCCGGGTCATTACATTTTTAATGTATAAAAGGATTCAATAAAAAGATCATCGTTTGATAAAAATGTCTTTTTACATTAAAAATTACATTTTTAATGTAAGTAGGAATAATTAAAATATGCATTGTTTAATATTAACATTTACATTTTATAGGAGTAGGAATGTTCATTTGTTTGATATCATACATTGGTAAAACATTATCATGATTATGCTAGTGATATTAGAAATAATTCAAACTGAATTATAATTGGTTAAATTTAATAACCAATGATTTAAGTATGTAAACTGTTGTTGTTTGATAACCCCACACGGGTATTGGGATGATATTTTCCATACACTAGTCCCAATATATAGTTGTATGTCAACCGATGGATTGACAGTCTGTGATGACCATTGTTTATTTATTTATTTATTTTAATGCTCACACAGTTATAAATTTCACTCTGGATGTGAATGGATTGTTTATTGATTATTTCTCATTATTTTTATATATATGCGATGTATGAAATCCACATAACTGAAATTATATGGTAATTGATTGAGTCGCATTCCGATTCAGAATATCTTTTAAATAAATATATATTTTTATCGAAATGAACTAGTTATTAACTAGAATAAATCTTTAAATTAAGATTTAATGAAGTTTTCCAAATAAATTAATATTTACTTGGAATTGAATAAATAAATTGGATTTTTGGGTTTATCGTGAATGGTGTCTTCAATAACACCGTTTTTAAACCCAATTGAGAAAAGAATAAATCTTTTTGAAAGCAAAATTGTGTGATCTTCCAAAAAGAAGAGAGAACATATATATAATATAAAACAAAAAACTACAAAATCCGACTACAAAACAAAAGGAGACAAAGCAAAATAGAACACGACTCTAAGAATGTA
>JASFAX010004062.1:12500-30000 GCA_030737875.1 Allium sativum | reverse complement strand
CATCCTTCGGAACCATATCACATCCCGGATCTGATGAAATAGGATGAATTGAGACGGTATTTTGTAAATACGTAATTATCTTGAATATATCAACCATTTCTTTATTTTCCGATCGCCTGGAAGGGATAAAAAGAAACATCTTGTTTTTTCTTCAAAAATTTCTGATCTCTAGTGGACCTCTCAGTAGGATTCGAACCCAGATGAAGTTCTGACCATCTGTCAGAGAAAAAAGAACGAATTGATCTTGTAGGATTCCCAAGAAATTCTTCGATTTCTTTCGGAAGCAGATGATTATTCATCTGCTTCTCACGTTTCGTGAATAGCCGGGACATTGAGGAGGATCCAAAAAGGCATTTCGGGAATCGATTTGATTCTATCTCTGTTCGTTCCGTTTGAAGAAAGGAAGGATCCCAAAGAATCGATCTTTCTTTTAGTTGCTGAATCTCTGTTTGATCGATCAATGTGTGATATTCTGAATCCTCATTTCTAATGGAATCGAAATGATCTCTGGATTGATCAGAGGATCCTTTCGATTGGGTAGAATCGGTTACTTGAACGAAAATTGATCTTGTGGAATCATATTGAATATTTGACAATACATTCCGTACCCTGCTAAAAAACCAATCCTTGTTTACCAACCACACATTGTCTAACCAAATCCAATTCTCTCTCGATACGTTCCTCAAAAAATCCGATTCGTGCTGATTCTTCCCCCAACTAACGAAGAGATCTTGGCGGAATTGCCACATATGAAATTGAGCACAATTTTGCAAAGAAATACCCCACTTGTTTCTCGAGAAGAGATGGGAAACGTGCTCAATATCATTTGATTGAATAGTTGCCTCAGCTCCTTGTTGTTTGAAGAAACCCTCCCCTTCAATTGGTCTTTTTTTCACGAAAAGCAGACATGAGATAACAAATCAAGTCTTTCCCTAAGATTTCGAATAGCTGTCCCGAATTCAAGTTGATTATGTTTCGCTTCTTCCTCGGAGAAAGACGATCAAACAATTCCCAATCATGGTCCTTGCGGATCGGATCATCCGTATAGGATAAAAAAAGAAACTCCAGATATTTGCTATCTTTCTCTTTGAATGAGATCTCAATTCCAGCTACGGTTTCATTAGCTATCTTACAACTAGAATCCCTCTTTTTTCCGATCCGGTTCCTCCACCACTGCGAACCCCGGTTCGATTCAGGCATGATACACTTTTTATTTATTGGGAGAACCCAAGTACTCTCTTGCGGATCCATGAAACAACTCTCAGAAATCTTTTTCTCTTTTGGAAGATACAGGAGCGAAACAATCAATCTATTGATATTGGAAGACCAAAAAGATTCTTCCAATGTCTCATTTCTGGGTCCAATGGAATTCATAGGTATAGGAAGAAGCTCCATCAAATAGAGATTTTTTCTTTCGACCATCTTTCGATTGGTAATACGAGATATAAGGACCACTACTACAAGCAGTACTACACCTTTGATCGTGAAATATCGATTGCTTGTTGAACCCTGTGAATCACGTGAAAGTAGGATACTCCAAATTCGGGGGTCAGAGAGTTTCATAAAACGTTCTTGGTGGAAAAAAATGTGAGTGAAAGATCCCACGGAATCGAATTTGATCCATGAATCTAAGAAATAGTGAGAATTCTTGATCTCACTCAATATCTCTCTCAATTCGAAGATCCAGGATTTGAATTGATATCGTTTCATTGATTCCTCCTAAAGATTTTCATTGATTCCTCCTAAAGATTTCATTTCAATTGGAATTTGGTTATTCACGATGTACAATGAGCCCTGTTAAGCATCCATGGCTGAATGGTTAAAGCGCCCAACTCATAATTGGCAAATTCGTAGGTTCAATTCCTGCTGGATGCACGCCAATGGGAACGTTCAATAAGTCTATTGGAATTGGCTCTGTATCAATGGAATCTCAGCATCCATACATAACGAATTGGTATGGTATATTCATACCATACCATATGAACAGTAAGAACTAGAATTCTTATCGATACTGGAACTCATAGGGAAGAAAATGGAGTTATGGATGGAATCAAATATGCAGTATTTACAGAAAAAAGTATTCGGTTATTGGGGAACAATCAATATACTTCTAATGTCGAATCAGGATCAACTAGGACAGAAATAAAGCATTGGGTCGAACTCTTCTTTGGTGTCAAGGTAATAGCTATGAATAGTCATCGACTCCCAGGAAAGGGTAGAAGAATAGGGCCTATTATGGGACATACAATGCATTACAGACGTATGATCATTACGCTTCAACCGGGTTATTCTATTCCACCTCTTATAGAGAAAAGAACTTAAAGCAAAATACTTAATAACACGGCGATACATTTATACAAAACTTCTACCCCGAGCACACGTAATAGAGCCATAGACAGAAAAATGAAATCCAATCCACGAAATAATTTGATCTGTGGACAGCATCATTGTGGTAAAGGTCGTAATGCCAGAGGAATCATTACCGCAAGACATAGAGGGGGAGGTCATAAGCGTCTATACCGTAAAATCGATTTTCGACGGAATGAAAAAGACATATCTGGTAGAATCGTAACCATAGAATATGACCCTAATCGAAATGCATACATTTGTCTCATACATTATGGGGATGGCGAGAAAAGATATATTTTACACCCCAGAGGGACTATAATTGGAGATACCATTATTTCTGGTACAGAAGTCCCTATATCAATGGGAAATGCCCTACCTTTGAGTGCGGTTTGAACTATTGATTTACGTAATTGGAAGTAACCAATTAGGTTTACGATGAAACCTAGAAATCAATCACTGATCCAATTTGAGTACCTCTATGGGATAGACCTCAACAGAAAACTGTTGAGTAACGGCAGCAAGTGATTGAGTTCAGTAGTTCCTCATAGAAAATTATTGACTCTAGAGATATGGTAATATGGAGAAGACAAAATTGTTTGAAGCACGCACAGAACCGGAAGCGCCCCTTGTTTCAAAGAGAGGAGGACGGGTTATTCACATTTAATTTGATGGTCAGAGGCGAATTGAAAGCTAAGCAGTGGTAATTATAAAGATCCCCCCGGGGAAAAATAGAGATGTCTCCTACGTTACCCGTAATATGTGGAAGTATCGACGTAGTTTCATAGAGTCATTCGGTCTGAATGCTACATGAAGAACATAAGCCAGATGATGGAACGGGGAGACCTAGGATGTAGAAGATCATACATGAGTGATTCGGCAGATTTGGATTCCTATATATCCACTCATGTGGTACTTCATCATACGATTCATATAAGATAAAGATCCATCTGTCTAGATATCATCATATACATCTAGAAAGCCGTATGCTTTGGAAGAAGCTTGTACAGTTTGGGAAGGGGTTTTTAAAAGAAGAATCTACTTCAACCGATATGCCCTTAGGCACGGCCATACATAACATAGAAATCACGCTTGGAAAGGGTGGAAAATTAGCTAGGGCGGCGGGCGCTGTAGCGAAACTGATCGCAAAAGAGGGTAAATCAGCCACATTAAGATTACCATCCGGGGAGGTCCGTTTGATGTCCAAAAACTGCTTAGCAACAGTCGGACAAGTGGGTAATGTTGGGGTGAATCAACAAAGTTTGGGTAGAGCCGGATCGAAGTGTTGGATAGGTAAGCGTCCTGTAGTAAGAGGAGTAGTTATGAACCCTGTAGACCATCCCCATGGAGGTGGGGAAGGGAAAGCCCCAATTGGTAGAAAAAAACCCACAACTCCTTGGGGTTATCCTGCGCTTGGAAGAAGAAGTCGGAAAAGGAAAAAATATAGTGATAGTTTTATTCTTCGTCGCCGTAAATAGGAATATTGAAAATAGAATTTTTTGAATTTGAAATAATGTGATGGGCGAACGACGGGAATTGAACCCGCGCGTGGTGGAATCACAATCCACTGCCTTGATCCACTTGGCTACATCCGCCCCTTATCTAGCTAAAGGATTTTCTCTTTTTTCCATTCATCATTATTGTATTTATTCTTACCTTCATACTTAGATCGAAATATTCTATTGGACATAGAATGCCAATCTTTAAAATGTAAAAAAAGGAGTAATCAGCTGTGGCACGTTCACTAAAAAAAAACCCTTTTGTAGCTAATCATTTATCAAGAAAAATTGAAAAACTCAACATGAGAGAGGAGAAAGAAATAATAGTAACTTGGTCTCGGGCATCTACCATTATACCCAAAATGATTGGCCATACAATCGCTATTCATAATGGAAAGGAACATTTACCTATTTATATAACAGATCGTATGGTAGGTCACAAATTGGGAGAATTCGCGCCGACTCTGACTTTCGCGAGACATGCGAGAAACGATAATAAATCTCGTCGTTAATTTGGAAAAAAATAGATACTTATCATTCATTGGCGGGAGATAACCTTATGATAAAGAAAAAGAACTCAAATTCGAGTGGAGAAGTAAAAGTTTTAGCTCAACATATATGTATGTCTGTTTTCAAAGCGCAAAGGTTAATTGATCAGATTCGCGGGCGTTCTTATGAAGAAACACTTATGATATTGGAACTTATGCCTTATCGAGCATCCTACCCCATTTTAAAATTGGTTTATTCCGCAGCAGCAAACGCTAGTCATAATATGGGTTTGAAGGAAACCGATTTATTCATTAGTAAAGCCGAAGTCAATGGAGGTTCTTTTGTGAAAAAATTAAGACCTAGAGCTCGAGGACGTAGTTATCCGATAAAAAGGCCGACTTGTCATATAACAATTGTATTAAAAGATAAATCAAAATTATCTTTCGATGAATTTAATATTTAGATTCATATTTAGAAAAAAATAGATGGAAAGATAATATAATAAAAAATATGGGACAAAAAATAAATCCGCTTGGTTTCAGACTTGGTACAAACCAAAATCATCATTCTTTTTGGTTCGCACAACCAAAATTTTTTTCTGTAGGTCTACAAGAAGATGATAAAATACGAAATTATATAAAGAACTATGTACAAAAAAATAAAAGAATATCCTCTGGTTTCGAAGGAATTGGAATTTCGCGTATAGAAATTAAAAAAAGAATTGATTTAATTCAGGTTATAATCCATATTGGATTCCCAAATTTATTAATAGAGGGCCGAACACGAGGAATCGAAGAATTACAGATGAATGTACAAAAAGAATTTCGTTCTGTGAACCGAAGAATCAACATTGCTATCACACGAATAGAAAAACCTTATGGAGACCCCAATATTCTTGCAGAATATATGGCTTCTCAATTAAGAAATAGAGTTTCATTTCGAAAGGCAATGAAAAGAGCTATTGAATTAACTGAACAAACAGATACAAAAGGAATTCAAATACAAATTGCAGGACGTATTGACGGAAAAGAAATTGCACGTGTCGAATGGATCAGAGAAGGTAGGGTTCCTCTACAAACAATTCGCGCTAAAATTGATCATTGTTCCTATACAATTCGAACTATCCATGGAGTACTAGGCCTCAAAATTTGGATATTTGTGGATGAAGAATAATAGACCTTTATTTATTTTGTCATTCTATCCAGTAATATAGTGATATATAGAACAAAAAACTAGACACTTTTTCTGTTTTTCTGTTAAAAAAAATAAAATAATTCGAATTCTATAAGGTTGAATCAAAAAGAAATTAATCTTTTTTTTTATAATTGCTATGCTTAGTGTGTGACTCGTTAGTTTTTCTTTAGAGTTTTTAGTAGAATCAAAAAAAGACTGATCCCTAATATTAATTAAATAATTACAACTACTATAATAAATAAATTAAAAACTAATAACTAACTTATTGTTTCATATTGTCGAGATCCCAAAAACAGTCACTATATGACTGGATCAATCATATAGTTGTAACAACTGGAATTGTTCCATAACAAAAAAATATGATTGTGGATTTGAAAAAAAAAATATATAAAGGGATGCGGATAAATGGAAAGGTGATAGAAAGAGAGAACAAAAATATCAATGATATATAATTCCAATATGTATGGTCTATGAATTACCTCATATAAATAAAAGGCAATGTAATAAAGCATTAATTTTATATTGTTTTAATATTTATTGTTTAATTTTAATATTGTATCGATTGATATATAAATAATATATGATATATAAATAATAAAGAGCTTCCGGTTAATAGAAACTGAGGAGATTGACTCGAAAACAGATTTTGTTGAGAGCTCCATTGCAGAGTTCAGGCCTAATCATTAATGGAGAAGCTATAGGAACGACGAAACCTGTGACTATATAAGATTCTATTTAAAAGAATCCAAATGATTGAGCAGGCGGGATGGCGGAATGAACCAAGAACAATTTTTTTTTACTCGGAGAGGTTGTGGATTGATCCTACGAATAAAGCAGGAAAACGAAAGAGTCAATATTCGCCCGCGAAACCCTTATTTCTTATTTATTCGATTCCAATATTGTCTTGATTCAATAACTTATTAAAAGAAAATAAAAAAAAAATAAGGATCCAGTATAAAAAAGAAACATTATCTATATCTATAAATAGACAAATCTAACCGTATATACAGCTTCTTATCTAATAAATGAAATATAATATCAATAAATCCCATTACTTAGTTTAATGTATTAGTTATTAAATACATGCGCATCTGTAATATTATCGAATCCTTTCATTCGTGAGGAGCTGGATGAGAAGAAACTCTCATGTCCGGTTCCGTAGTAGAGGTGGGAAAAAACCATCAATTATAACCCCAAAAGAACCAGATTTCGTAAGCAACATAGAGGAAGAATGAAAGGAATATCTTGCCGGGGTAATCATATTTGCTTCGGCAGATATGCTCTTCAGGCACTTGAACCCGCTTGGATTACCGCTAGACAAATAGAAGCAGGGCGAAGAGCAATGACACGATATGCACGTCGTGGTGGAAAAATATGGGTACGTGTTTTTCCCGATAAACCTATTACAGTAAGGCCCGCAGAAACACGTATGGGGTCGGGAAAGGGGTCTCCCGAATATTGGGTATCTGTTGTTAAACCCGATCGAATACTTTACGAAATGGGCGGAGTCTCAGAAACTGTAGCCAGAGCAGCAATTTCAATAGCTGCGTGCAAAATGCCTATAAAAACTCAATTTGTTATTTCAGGATAGGGATGTAGAACTAAATATGAAAAAGGGATGAAAAAACAACCACGAGTTTCTTTATTTCTAGACAAATCCTATTTCTTCTTTTTCCTCCTTCTTTGCATTGAAATAATAAATTCAAATAAAAATGATATGATTCAACCTCAGACCCTTTTGAATGTAGCAGATAACAGTGGAGCTCGAGAATTAATGTGTATTCGAATCATAGGAGCCGGTAATCATAGATATGCTCATATTGGTGACGTTATTGTTGCTGTAATTAAAGAAGCAGTGCCCAATATGCCTCTAGAAAGATCAGAAGTAATAAGAGCCGTAATTGTACGTACATGTAAAGAGCTCAAACGTGACAACGGTATGATAATACGATATGATGACAATGCAGCGGTTGTCATTGATCAAGAAGGAAATCCAAAAGGAACTCGAGTTTTTGGCGCGATTGCTCGGGAATTGAGACAGTTGAATTTTACTAAAATAGTTTCATTAGCTCCCGAGGTATTATAAAGACTCATAGTCATAGATCAAATTAGGATATTGTTCTAGTAGGATATCTGAAATAAACCCAATTAATAGATTGTGTCTCACGCATATACTTTTACTAAAATTACTAAATTTAATAAAAAATTTAATAAAAAATTTCAAATTTAATTAAATAAAATAATGAATACTTTGAAGTATTCAAATAAAAAAACATGTTGATTATATCAAAATTAGAAGCACCAATAATTAAAATTTGTCATGGGTAGAGACGCTATTGCTGATATAATAACTTCTATAAGAAATGCTAACATGAGTAAAAATGGAACAGTTCGAATAGTATCCACAAATATCACCGAAAACATTGTTAAAATACTCCTACGAGAGGGTTTTATTGAAAATGTTCGGAAACATCAGGAAAGTAATAAAAATTTCTTGGTTTCAACCTTGCGTCATAAAAGAACTAGGAAAGGAATATATAAAACGATTTTAAAATGTATCAGTCGACCCGGTCTACGAATTTATTCCAACTATAAAAGAATTCCTAAGATTTTAGGTGGAATGGGAATTGTAATTCTTTCCACTTCTCGAGGCATAATGACAGATCGAGAAGCTAGACTAGAAAAAATTGGGAGAGAAATTTTGTGTTATATATGGTGATCCCCCTCTGGTATCCTAATTTTATCTCTAACTTCCTATTTGTGAAATAGGGAGTAAAGGTGAGTTATATAACTCTTCTTCCATTAGTTGATACTTCAAAAAGGTTTCCTGGAATGAAAAAAAAATAATTCATGAAGGTTTAATTTCTGAATCATTTCCCAATGGTATGCTCTCCGAATCCGTTTATATTTTATATAATGAAGATCTAATTCTAGGTTATATTTCGGGGAAGGTCCGACGCAGTTTGATACAAACACTGCCGGGGGATAGAATCAAAATAGAAATAAGGCTATCAGGGGACGTATAATTTATAGACTTCGGAACAAAGATTCGAACGATTCGATAGATTCTTTTTGAAAAAATCCCTTTCATCAAAGATACAATTTGAAGAAAAAAAAACAAGAAATTTATTTTCTTCCAAGGAATAGATTCAAAATTAAAGTAAGGAGTAAGAAATATAAAAATAAGGGCTTCTGTTCGTAAAATTTGTGAAAAATGTCGACTGATCCGTAGGCACGGACGAATCATAGTGATTTGTTCCAATCCGAGACATAAACAGAGACAAGGATAATCTTTCTAAAATTTCTCAAAGAGGGGTTATGTAAAAATAAAAGATTTGTTTTAACATAAAATGGATATCTCCATATCTTTTTATATATTTCTGATTCATATTTATGAGATGATAAAATATGGCAAAACCTATACAAAAAATTGGTTCGCGTAGGAATGGGCGTATTAATTTACGTAAAACTGGACGTAGAATACCAAAAGGAGTTATTCATGTTCAAGCCAGTTTCAACAATACCATTGTAACTGTTACAGATGTACGAGGTCGAGTGGTTTCTTGGGCCTCCGCCGGTACTTCTGGATTCAAAGGCACAAGAAGGGGAACACCCTATGCTGCGCAAGCAGCCGCCTTAGATGCTATTCGTACTGTAGTAGATCAAGGTATGCAACGAGCAGAAGTTATGATAAAAGGTCCTGGTCTCGGAAGAGACGCAGCATTACGGGCTATTCGTAGAAGTGGTATACTATTAAGTTTCGTACGTGATGTGACACCTATGCCACATAATGGATGTAGACCTCCCAAAAAAAGACGTGTGTAAAAAAAAGAATTAAATGGATTTCAAGAGAAATAAACGATTCAATGATCTGATCAAATAATAATATTAGTATGGTTCGAGAGGAAATAGCAGGATCCACTCGAACACTACAGTGGAAATGTGTTGAATCAAGAGTAGACAGTACGTGTCTTTATTATGGTCGTTTCATTCTGTCCCCGCTCATGAAAGGGCAAGCCGATACCATAGGTATTGCCATGCGAAGGGCTTTACTTGGAGAAATAGAAGGAACATGTATCACACGTGCTAAATCTGAGAAAGTGCCACATGAATATTCTACGATAGTAGGTATTGAGGAATCGGTACATGAGATTTTAATAAATTTGAAAGAAATTGTATTGAGAAGTAATCTGTATGGAGTTAGAGACGCATCCATTTGCGTTAGAGGTCCTAGATATGTAACCGCTCAAGATATCATCTCACTGCCTTCCGTGGAAATAGTTGACGCAACACAGCATATAGCTAACCTGACGGAACCAATTGATTTGCGTATTGGATTACAAATCAATAGAGATCGCGGATACCGTATGAACCCCACAAATAACTCTCAAAACGGAAGTTATCCTATAGATGCTGTATCCATGCCTGTTCGAAATGCAAATCATAGTATTCATTCTTATGCAAATGGAAATGAAAAACAAGAAATACTTTTTCTAGAAATATGGACGAATGGAAGTTTAACTCCTAAGGAAGCACTTTATGAAGCTTCTCATAATTTGATTAATTTATTTATTCCTTTTCTGCATGCGGAGGAAAGGAACATTCATTTCGAGGAAAATAAAAACAGGTTTATTCCACCTCCTTTTACCTTTCAAAATGGATTAACTAAGCTAAAGAAAAACAAAAAAGGAATTCCATTGAAATGTAATTTTATTGACCAATTAGAACTATCTCCTAGGGCCTATAATTGTCTCAAAAAGTCCAATATACATACATTATTGGACCTTTTGAGTAACAGTCAGGAGGATCTTATGAGAATTGAATATTTTCGTACAGAAGATGTAAAACGGATATTGGATACTCTACAGAAACATTTCGCAATCAATTTACCTAAGAATAAGTTTTCATTTTAAAGAAATTTTTTTCTTTTTTTATAAAATTTTATAAAAAAAACTTCATTTTTTGTCTTCGACACACAATTCGTATTTTCGCGAAATAGATTATAATAAAATTCATGTATCTAGGGAGGATTCACTTTAGAAGCGACTATTCCCTAGATACCTACATCGTGGTATTTCACAGTTGAATCAATTTGAAAAAGACCTAAAGTTAGAGATTTATCAATAGGTAATGTTGCTCCAATACCTAACCAAAGAGCTACTGCGGTACCGATCAAAAAGACTGTTGTAGCTACTGGACGACGAAATGGATTTTGGAATTTATTAACATTCTCCAAAAAGGGCACTGTTAATAATCCTGTTGGTACTGAAACCATTAAAAGAACACCCAATAATTTATTGGGTACTGTGCGGAGTATTTGAAATGCAGGAAAAAAGTACCATTCGGGCAATATTTCCAAAGGAGTTGCAAATGGATCCGCCGGTTCACCAATCATTGATGGTTCTAGGACTGCTAAGCCGACATTACATGCAATAGTACCTAGAATTACTACCGGAAAAATATATAAAAGATCATTGGGCCATGCGGGTTCTCCATAATAATTATGCCCCATCCCTTTGGCCAATTTAGCTCTTAATACAGGATCGCTCAAGTCAGGTTTCTTTGTTATTGGGATAGGTGAATTCTTAAGGATCCATCCCCCGAAAGAACCGGACATGATAATTTTTCATCATCCGGCTCGAGCAAGATTCAAAAGAATTACAGAAATAGATTGATAGAAAATCTATATTTTATAGATATCCACACATATAAAATAGAATGACTTTATGTAAGTGATAAAGGATTTACTAGGTCCCATTTCTGAAGTTGTACCTATTCATATTCAGTGCAAATAATTGAGTTCTTACAGATAAATGCTCAATATCCAAGTAAGCTTAAAAATTTGATCATAATCAAGGGCTTTTTGGACTGTCTCATGTCTTTTTGATTTTATTCGTTTTTTTCCCCACAACATCTCGATTTTTTTACATACAAAGTCTTTACTTGTTACTAATAAAGTCTAGCCTCTGTTCTTCCTTAGATCCCTTATTTAACTCCGATAGTATCATATTATAGATCGAGGTCGATGCAGAGGAAATGAATGCATTTCCATACTATAAATAAGTAAGTGGGATAGATAAAACATTGGATCATGCCACATCACTTATTCTACAGGATCTTACGGAGCCTGTTCATGCATGACATAATTCGGACATGATCATAGAAAAAATTCTCCTCAAGCGAACCGGCCTATCCTATGCTACATAGGGGGATTTACGTGGTGGTTGGATGCGGAGACACGTTTGGTTGGGAATTTCAACGTGGCGGTATAAAATAATATATCGGCATGGCCCAATCAATAGTTCAAGTCACACACTCCCATAATCCATCCATCCTCTCTTCGGAGAATCCACTTCAACTATTCTTATCAAATAAGAACTAAACTACTTCGGAGTTGAAGAGAAGTATCAAAAAACATGTCTTATTTTTTCAATAATACATATTTGTAGCAATGAAATACTATTGTTCCTTCCCGATAGGATATATCAGAAATTACAAATATCTATGATTTGTTTTCTCTATAAAATAAAGCTATAACTATAAAGGACCTGAAATACCTTGCTTACGTATCATTGGGAAGTGCATTAACATAAATACGGCAGTAAGAAGAGGCAATACAAAAGTGTGTAAACTATAAAAACGAGTCAAGGTAGATTGCCCCACACTAGCACTTCCACGTAATAACTCTACCAAAGGAGATCCTATTATAGGAATAGCGTCCGGCACGCCTGTCACAATTTTTACTGCCCAATAACCAATTTGGTCCCGAGGTAAGGAATAACCAGTTACACCAAAAGATGCAGTCAATACAGCCAGAACCACACCTGTAACCCAAGTTAATTCGCGGGGTTTTTTAAACCCACCTGTAAGATACACACGAAATACGTGCAGAATCATCATTAGAACCATCATACTTGCTGACCAGCGATGAACTGATCGAATTAACCAACCGAAGTTAGCTTCAGTCATTATGTATTGAACAGAGGAAAAGGCCTCCGTAACAGTTGGACGATAGTAAAAAGTCATAGCAAAACCCGTAGCTACTTGTACTAAAAAACAAGTAAGCGTGATTCCTCCTAGACAATAAAATATGTTGACATGAGGAGGAACGTATTTACTAGTTATATCATCTGCAATCGCTTGAATCTCGAGACGTTCCTCGAACCAATCATATACTTTATTGAGATAGGGAATCCGAGAGGACCCCCCCCCCGAGAACCGTATATGAGAATTTTCTCTCGTACGGCTCAAACAGAAACACACAAATACCAATTTTGACGGATATGCAATAAAAAGTTCAAAACTTCTTAGCTGCTCGATGCAATTTGTGCCAAAGATAGGAAGTAAAAAAAAAAATCCGAAATCTATTCTTTGTGATGCTAATGCCAAAAATATCAAGTTAGCTCGTACACCTTTCTTTTTCTTTATATTGAGCGTTCCAGGCCCCTTGAATCTTCTCTTTCCTATTTTTGTTTATTTTTGTTATTTAATTTGTTGTTTTTTGTGCGTAATGCGGGTCGACTTTTGTTTTACTGTTAATAGGAATTCCCTTGTTAAGACCCTATATATAAATCAATTAAAACCTCAGATTCATACAAGAACCACGATGATTTAATCCCAAGCTAAGTAAAAGGGTTCTTTGAGTAAAAACCATTTGTTCATCAATTATTCAATTTCAATGAGTGGATATAATAACTCAACAAAATCTAGAGAAAGAAGTTGTTCTTCAGATAAAATTAATTTCGTAAGTATAACGAAAGAAAAATTATTTAATTTAGGAGATACCCATCTGAAATTTTTTTTAGTCCGGTTGCGAGGTCTAAATAATAGGTATGAATCATAGTTAGAATATTTTTTTTTTACTTTTTTCTATAATATTCCGTGTTCCAGATATTAGAATAAATATCCGACGGGATGGAATCATCTTAATAGAGATGACAGGGCCGTTCTCTGTATTATCAATAGGATCAATTATAACAAGTCACACGCTCATATTCCGGAAATACCGAAAAAAGAAATACCACAGTCGAACTACCAAAAAGGTCTCTAAATCCAAGTTTTCAATAAAAAAAATTTTTTATTGAAAAACTAGAGGTTCATAGTTCTTATGAACCTAACTCATTGAAATTCCATCCAGTAAAACGGAAGAATTATAAATTTCCAAAATAATAGATAGGAATATTGCAAATAGAGCCATTGCAACTCCCATAAGTGGTGTAGTCCCCCAGCCCGGAGCTACTTTACCATATTCTGAATTCAATGGTTTCAATAAACTCCCTACAGTAGTTTGTCTTGGCCTAGATCTAGAACTACCCTCAACGGTTTGTGTAGCCATAAATCCTATTTAATCATTGGTTGAGATCGGTTGACTTTGTATACTATTCCGTTGTAATTGTAAATAAATAAACGATCTTATCGTAGATCCGTTGTAATCTTGAAATTTTCGAAAAATGGAAACAGCAACCTTAGTCGCCATCTTCATATCAGGTTTACTTGTAAGCTTTACGGGGTACGCCTTATATACCGCTTTTGGGCAACCCTCTCAACAACTAAGAGATCCATTCGAGGAACACGGAGACTAGACTTGTTGAAGTAATGAGCCTCTTGATATGAGGGCCCATTACTTCAGTTTCTATAATGAAAAATTATTTCATTATTTTTTAGTCGGAACCTTAGGTGGTTCTCGAAAAAAGATAGCGAAAAAAAATATCCCTAAAGTCGAGACTAAAAGAAATGTATAAATCAATGCTTCCATAGATTCGATCGTGGTTTACAATTATAGCTTTCACATCTATTCGTTTGATTGAGTGGGATCATTTACCATACCATAAAAAAAGAGCGGAAAGAATCAACGAAAAGAAGTTGATTCAAGTCTCTATTTTTTTCTCGGGTACCCGAGAAAAAAATAGAGATAGAGGATAAAGGTACCAGAGCAGTCTTGTATCAAACTACTTGTCTCTTTGTAGTTGGATCTCCAAGTTTTTGGAATGCTCCAAATTCCACTTGAGCATCCAAATCTGGATCAATACCAGCAAAAACATCCCTAAACAAGGTTCTAGCGCCATGCCAAATACGTCCAAAAAAGAAAAGCAAAGCAAACGAAGCATGCCCAAAAGTGAACCAACCCCTTGGACTACTACGAAAAACACCATCAGATTTTAAAGTAGCCCGGTCTAATTCAAAAATTTCGCCTAATTGTGCGCGCCTAGCATATTTTTTCACAGTAGCAGGATCGCTATAATTGACTCCATTGAGTTCGCCACCATAGAACTCAACAGTTACACCTACTTGTTCGACACTATATTTTGATTCTGCCCTTCGAAAAGGAACATCTGCCCGAACAATTCCATCTCCATCTACTAAAACTACCGGGAATGTTTCAAAAAAAGTAGGCATACGACGTACAAAAAGCTCGCGCCCTTCTTTATCTCTAAAGACGGGATGCCCTAACCATCCAACAGCTATTCCATCCCCGCTATCCATTGAGCCCGCTCTGAATAATCCCCCTTTTGCCGGATTATTACCAATGTAATCATAAAAAGCTAATTTTTCGGGAATTTTAGACCAAGCGTCCGATAAACTTAGATTTTCAGCTAGTCCGGCACCAACTCTTCGATATATCTCTTGCTGGAAGTATCCCTGATCCCACTGATAACGAGTGGGACCAAATAACTCGATTGGGGTTGTTGCTGAACCATACCACATAGTTCCAGCAACAACAAAAGCTGCAAAAAAAACAGCCGCGATACTACTAGAAAGTACAGTTTCAATATTGCCCATACGTAATCCTTTGTAAAGACGTTGAGGCGGACGGACACCAAGATGGAATAGGCCTGCCAATATGCCCAGTGTACCTGCTGCAATATGATGAGAGGCGATTCCGCCGGGAACAAAAGGATCAAAACCTTCCGCGCCCCACGCTGGACTTACAGATTGTACTTTTCCAGTTAGTCCATAAGGATCAGACACCCATATTCCAGGACCATATAAGCCTGTTACATGAAATGCGCCAAAGCCAAAGCAAGCCACTCCTGAGAGAAATAAATGAATTCCAAAGATTTTGGGCAAATCCAAAGAAGGTTTTCCTGTACGTTCATCACAGAATATTTCTAAGTCCCAATACACCCAATGCCAGATGGCCGCTAAAAAACACAAGCCAGAAAACACAATATGTGCTCCGGCCACGCCTTCATAGCTCCAAATACCCGAATTCGTTACAGTTCCTCCTGAAATACTCCAACCACCCCATGAATTGGTTATTCCTAAACGAGTCATGAAGGGTATAACGAACATACCTTGTCTCCACATTGGATCAAGAACAGGGTCAGAGGGATCAAAAACCGCCAATTCATATAGAGCCATCGAACCGGCCCAACCGGAAACTAGAGCCGTATGCATTATATGGACAGAAAGCAATCGGCCGGGATCATTCAATACGACAGTATGAACACGATACCAAGGCAAACCCATGGAAATACCCCTTTCTCAAAGAAAAATAGACACTATGTAACTTTATCGCATTGCAATAGACTTTATTTAGCTAATCTTTTCCGCGAATTCTGTATGAGAAAAGGTTACTTTTTATTGTATTCCGTTGAAAATAACGGCTGAATTCTGTTCGTAAGAACAAAGAGAAGCAGATCTATTCTATACCCGATAAGTACCAATACGCAATGGGAGCATTAGTCCTATTTTGGGGGAATGAATGTATGGATCCTTTTTATTATTCGAACGATCTATCTCTTCAATTAAGATTTTTAGTTCTTAATTCTATCTTTCTCTAAAAACCTTCGAAGAAGACAATAAACTCATTCTTACGTTTCCATATTAAAGTGAAGTATAGTACTTAAATTTTTTCTTTAATTTAATGCCCATTGGTGTTCCAAAAGTACCTTTTCGGAGTCCTGGAGAGGAAGATGCAGTTTGGGTTGACGTATAGTGCGACTTGTCAGACATATTAGGTCATATGGAATTTCCCCATTTTCTCCTCCGATCGAGATATCCTCTGTTTCGCCCAAGAAATATTGTATTGATTGAAGAATCAATCATGCGTAGCGTGAAGTTAAATTAGATTAATTTAGATTGAGGAGCAATATTCTTAATTAGAAGAATTTATAGTTAACTTGGACTAAAGACTAAAAAAATGGGGTATCCAGTCTCTGCTCATAAAATACCAAATGGGTAATAGTAATATATGTAGAATTACCGCTTGTAGCTATGCATAGAAGATTCCTCTATTTTATTTATTTAATTAGAGAAGCACTCTTAAACTGCCATGTCAACCATTATAATAAATCCATTGAATAGTTTTTTGGAGACATGAAACGAATTGAAAAAAAAAACTCGTAGCAAAAAGAAGTGGTACTGAGATCATTTGTCCTATATGTACAACTAGAATTCGGATAGATCTTTCCCCGGAGTAGAACAAGAACCTAAAAGAATTCAAAGGGCCCATTCAGGAACAAGAAAATAACATCGTGATTTAAATCTCGACGAAACAATACATCAATGAGAGGTTAATCAAATAAGTTCAGTAAATTATTTTTTTGTTTTAGGGAAAGGATAAAAACTCTTTCTTTTTTTAATGGAAGAAAAAACCCCTTCATTAGAAAAGCAGGAATCTCTTAAAAAAAAGAGAAATAGGATTGGAATCAACACATTGATTCTTTATTTTCGCAATTTTTTTGAACCGTATGCATCCAAAGATGCGCGTACGGTTCAAAAGGGATATAATTTTGTCCTAATCAACCGACTTTATCGAGAAAGATTACTTTTTTTAGGCCAAGAAGTTGATAGCGAGATCTCAAATCAACTTGTTGGTCTCATGGTATATCTCAGTATAGAAGATGATACTAAAGATCTTTATTTGTTTATAAATTCCCCTGGTGGATGGGTAATACCAGGAATCGCTATTTATGATACTATGCAATTTGTTTCGCCCGATGTACATACAATATGCATGGGATTAGCCG
>JASFAX010004062.1:0-7500 GCA_030737875.1 Allium sativum | reverse complement strand
TAGTCTTTATAGATAGTAAAAAAAAAGAATTAGAAAGGTAGAAAAAAACCTTTATTTTAATTTTTTATTTCGGGGACAACTCGATTCGAAGAAGAGCAACTTCCCTTATCCTTTTATTTTAGGTTTTATTCTATAACCTGTTTTTCCATATCAAGGAGTTCCATTTTGTAGTTCGGTCAAGAAAGAATCTTTGTTTTAGATCTTAATGTAACAATGATTGCATTGCGACTATTGATTATTCCAACTATATTCTCTTTTTAGATCAAATAGTATACTACTATATCTATTATTATATCTATTATCTATTATAGTATATTTTTTCTACGACCA
The DNA here is from genome assembly GCA_030737875.1 of Allium sativum. NCBI lineage: Eukaryota > Viridiplantae > Streptophyta > Magnoliopsida > Asparagales > Amaryllidaceae > Allium > Allium sativum. Next base: position 7,170 of record JASFAX010004062.1, on the reverse strand, counting down.
ATCAATTACTTAAAATAAATGAAAGTATTCGAAAATGAAAACCTTATATTATAATTATAAATAATTATAAAGAACTTTCTAAATTTTCTATTGATCTACTGAATAACATAAAATTATGCATAAACAAAGAACAAAAAAGAAGAAAGAAATTATGTAGTATTTCATTTCCATATTGATCGAGACTGCGTTGCTGCGCCAGCGGAAGGATAGCTATACTGATTCGGTATACTCGAAATACACCTTTGGTACAAAATTGACGATCTCACAAAAAAGATGCCATATCAGTGGTTTATTTTCCATTTACTGATCCCATCTTTCACCGAATCGATTCTTTTTTTTTTTGAATGTACAAGAATTTTTGGAGTTCAGCATGTCTGGAAGCACGGGAGAGCGTTCTTTTGTTGATATTATTACCAGTATTCGATACTGGGTCATTCATAGCATTACTATACCTTCCCTATTCATTGCGGGTTGGTTATTCGTCAGTACAGGTTTAGCTTACGATGTATTTGGAAGTCCTCGACCAAACGAATATTTCACAGAGAGCCGACAGGGGATTCCATTAATAACCGGCCGTTTTGATTCTTTGGAACAACTTGATGAATTTAGTAGATCCTTTTAGGAGTTAGGAGGCCACCAATGACCATAGATCGAACCTATCCAATTTTTACAGTGCGATGGTTAGCTATTCACGGACTAGCTGTACCTACCTTTTTTTTTTTTTAGGATCAATATCAGCAATGCAATTCATCCAACGATAAACCAAATTCGAATTATAGAGCTATGACACAATCAAACCCGAATGAACAAAATGTTGAATTGAATCGTACCAGTTTATACTGGGGTTTATTACTCAATTTTGTACTTGCTGTTTTATTTTCCAATTATTTCTTCAATTAAGAGAAAGAAAGAGAGTAGTAGGAATTCTCTTATCCCATTCGGAAGGATATCATCTTCATAATTATCCATCACTGTTTTTGTCTAAAGTATGACTACTTGATGAAATGTGGAGGAAAGTGGAGGAAATGGCCGATACTACTGGAAGGATTCCTCTTTGGCTAATAGGTACTGTAGCTGGTATTCTTGTGATTGGTTTAGTAGGTGTTTTTTTTTACGGTTCATATTCTGGGTTGGGTTCATCTCTGTAGTAATCAAATGAACCGAATTGTAGACATGAAAAAGTAAGAACTCGGCGGTACCTTACCCCATTTTTTGGCAAGGTACCGCTGCGTTCTTACTCTTTTCTTACTCTTAGAGCGGCAGGAGACTTGGTCTATTCCATAACATACAAATTGGAAAATTATCCAATCAACATAATCAAGATTTTCTATTGGTATAAATGCTAAAATAGATCTGTTTCTCTGATCTTTCAAACCACTCTATTCTTTTGTTTCTTATGATGTTTTTGCACAATGGAATAGAAGCTTTTTCTAGTGATTGATTTATATATAATAGAGGCTCTGGCGCTCATTAACTCTTATCTTACGAAGCAACAAGAAAGAAGGAATCAATCCATTTTGGGGGTAATCCAATATCATATGGATAATTTAAACGGATGAGATATTCTGCAAATCATTTTTACATTTCTTATAGGAAACAAATAAAAACTTATTGTATATAAAATAGAAAAAAAAAGATAAAATAAAAAATAAGCATTTCGGTATGCGTAAAAATAGATTCTAATCCGCGCCGCTTTTCAACCAAACAATTTAATTTTTAGTAATATTGAAAAATAAATAATAGAAATAAAAAGTGGAAGTTAATTGAATAATAGAAGAAGAAGCTCCATTTACTCACTCTAAAACTTTTTATTTGTCTACTACTTCTTATTTATTATGTTTTTATTTATTTAAAATAATGAATGTATGAATCTAAACGTATGAATCTAAACAAAAGATTTCCAATATATCCGGAAAAGAAGAAATATAAATCTTTGGTGAACAAGAGAAAAAGCATTATTATTTCGATACAAGACGACACAAGAAAAAGGAGTTCTACCTTTTCTTGTGTCGAATAGAAGATTAGGAAGACTTATAATCCTTCCTAGAGGTACCTGTTCCTTTCATTTCATTTATCCAGTCCTTGTCTTGTATCTTCTTCTTTTGTTTTTGTATACCTATTGGGTAGTGCCTAGTACTAAAAATGGAATACAAGAAATGAATTCCATAGATCTCGCAAAAATACTATAAACAAAAAACAAAACAAAGTAGGTTTAAGGAAGTTTACAGAAATACATATTTCATTTTTTTGATCAACAAGAATTCGGCGCTTTTTATCAACTTGATGGTAATGAATTTCTGGATCTAGAAATTCATTTCATATAATTGAACCTTTTCAAACTGTTTCTTTTTAAGAACCAAAAAAATTTGTGCCAAAATAACAGATGCCAAGAAGAACAAAAGGCCTTGGACGCGTAATGGATCTTGAAGCACTATTTCTGCATCTCCCTGACCAAACCCCCCTACATTAGGATTGCTTGTTAATGGTTGATCAAGCTTGATAGATTCACCCTCTGAAACAAGAAGTTCTGGCCCTGGAGGTATAATATCAACCGTTTGGTGACCATCCGATGCATCAACTATGGTTATTTCATACCCCCCCTTTTCTTTACGTACTATTTTGCTTACTATACCCGCGGATGTAGCATTATAGACTGTATTGTTACTCTTGCTCCCATCAGGATAAATCTGACCCCTTCCCCTGTTCCCACCTACATATATAGGATATTTTAAGAAGTTAACGTCTTTCTTTGTAGCAGGGTCGGGGGAAAGAATGGGAAAGACGATTTCACTATATTTTTGACCTGGAACAGGACCTATCACAAGAATATTTCTTTTATTAGGGCGATAACTCAGAAAAGACAGATTTCCTATCTTTTCTTTCACCTCGGGAGAAATACGATCGGTGGGGGCTAATTCGAATCCCTCGGGTAAAATAAGAACAGCCCCCACGTTCAAAGCCCCTTTTTTACCATTAGCAAGGACTTGTTTCACTTGCATATCATAAGGAATTCGAACAACTGCTTCAAATACAGTATCAAGAAGTACAGCTTGCGGAACTTCAATATCCACAGGCTTATTAGCTAAATGGCAATTGGCGCATACAATTCGCCCGGTTGCTTCTCGTGGATTTTCATAACTTTTCTGCGCAAAAATGGGATACGCATTTGAAATAGATGCTCGAGTTATTACATATATCATGATCGATACAGAAATAAATTGAGTCATCTGTTCCTTTACCCAAGAAAAAGTATTTCTATTTTGCATGATCCAATCATTGATCCCGGAATTTCTACAATAAATTAGATAGGTAGCTAGTATAGTTCCCTATCCACGAGTCTGCCATTGTACTGAAAAAATTTGACGAAAACAGGACGAAGGCCTTGAAAAGTATAAAGAATGATATCAAATAAGTTTATCATTCATTCATTGAATGATAAATGACTACAAGCGAAGGAGATACGCGATTTAAAAAACGGAAGATCCAATATTTCACAATTGTATCTAGAATAACTGGAAAAGTGGAAACAAGACCAGATATAATTTGCTCATTATGAGCCAATCCAAAATCATTGTAGATCGAATCAATCATCAGTTCCCAACCATGGGTTGAGTGAAATCCAATCCATAAATCAGTAACTAAAAGAATAGAAAAAGCTTTTATTGTGTCACTTAAGTTATAGAAGAATTCCTGAATCCAAGAATTCAGAATAACAAGTTCTTCATTACCCAGAATAAAATAACCACTTAGAATAGTAAAACAGATTATATTTGTCGACAAATGTAAAATGATATGGAGATGATATTCATTATGTGTTTTGACTAATTGTATCGTTTCTTTGTGTATTCCTATACGAAGCTTTTTTATATGTGTCTCTGGGTATTCTTTTATCATTTCATCCAACAAGAATAGTTCCTCTAATTCTAGGAATTTTTCTAAAACATTTTTCTCTTGAATATCATTCAAAAAAATTTCGGATTGCCTAGTATTCCACCAATGAATAATCCAAGGTTCCAGACTTTTTTGAAATGAGAGAGAGATCCACCGGGGCAAAAATATTATAGATGCAAGATACGCGAGGGAAGCCAATGCTTTCTTTTTTTTCATTTTTTTTTCTGTGAATTGTTAATGAACTGCTTCATTTGTCAACTTTATCTGATCTTATACTTCTCTAAAGCACGAGTTCTATAACAAGGTATCGAACCTATGGATCTATTCCCAATTTTTTGTAAAAATGTAGTCCTTAGATCTAGAAAAAAGAATATAGAAATAGAATTAAGGATCCCGTTTCGAATGAAATATATATATTTATAATAGAATAAGTAAATTTATAATAGAATAAGTAAATTCTAAGTAAATGGGATTTCCGAATATCTCAATTGGATAAATCCGAACGAATTTGTTCCTTTTGATAAAAATTCAAAAAACTTCAATTGGTACGCGCAGGAAATAGGCCAATTCGGCAGCTTTTTGTTCAATTTCTCATGGAGTCAAATTCTCATCAGTACGAGTCAAGGGGATGGTTCCTTGGCCTCTGATTTCCATATAAAGAATACGACGAGGAAAAAGACCCTCTTTAACCTCCATTCTGATTGATTGGATATCTTTCATAAAGAAGCGAAGGAAAATGCGACGATTTATTCCGGGGAATCCCCAACGAAAAATACACATTATTCCCTCTTTTCTATCGAATCGATCATAACCACTACCTACATTCCACAATATTGTGCACCACAAATAGGAACTAATGAATAAACCCGCGATTCCATAGAACGACATCACGATCCCTTGTGGAAAAAAAATAATTTGTTGAGAAGGAAATCCAGGTATCAGACTCCTACCAAGATAACTAGAAATTCCAACCACTAAGAATCCTAGTGAACCTAAAAAAAGAATAAAGGCCCAGAAAAAATTACTTGCTTTTCGAGACCCTGTTATAAGTTCTATCCATATATGTTCTGATCGCCAGTTCATACTATACTAGATCCGATTGCATTCGATTGGAATTCAGAAAAAAAAAAATTCTTGATGCCAAAGTAACTTTCATCAACTAAAACTATTCTGATATGAACCCTTAGGAGTAATTGGTTAGATACATTGACTTTCTATTATAAAAATATTTGCCGACCGCCCGTATATACATGAATTTATATGGATATCATGTATTCGCATGCATAACAGTTCTTTCATTTGTATTCGAAAAAAGGGCACATATCATACCGCATTACACTAAACAAATATCTATACCAAAAAAAATATCTGGTTGGCCCCATCAGGTCTAGACAATCTTATTTTTTTGTACATGAAGAAATAAAGAAGCCATTGCAATCGCCGGAAATACTAGGCCCACTAAAGGGACAAAAAAAGAAGGTAAGTAAAGATCTGTCATAGAATGGGTACCTCAATTTAATATTTGTATCTATTATAAATATAAAGACATCATAAGTATATCTATTATATTATAATTATTATATATTAAGATAAATAATATTAAGTACTTGATAAGTGCAAGGAATGAGAACTAAATGAAAATTTAATGTACCTATTCATCTTTCTACACGAATATGTATGAAAACCCATTTTAAGTTTAAGAAAATTTATGAATTCTCCCGTCCTTAATACTCTTTCTATCTTACTAATAAAATAAAGAGTTTTTTTTTATTAAAGATAAAGAGTTTATTATAAGTTCGCGACTCTAACTAAACTAATTCAACCCAACAAAAAGGGATTAGATTTCTAATAAAAAATGGAAGTTCTTGGTAGGCAAGGCATAGAAATCACTTCTATTTTTTCTAGATTTTAAAATTTCTATATTATATATATCTATTTTTCAAAGGAAAAAAACCGTGTAACTGAAATAACTCACTCAGAACGCCTTTTAAAAGATTACGCGGTATGATTGGGTCGAATAAGCCCTTATGGAATAAATACTCAGCCGCTTGTGAACCGTCGGGTACTATTTTATTCAATGTTTGTTCAATTACTCTTTTACCTGCGAAAGCAATGTACGCGTTAGGTTCAGCAATAATGACATCTCCCAACATACCAAAACTGGCCGTTACTCCACCAGTTGTAGGGGATGTAAGGATTGATACATAGAATAACTTTTTATTTGATTGATAATTATATGAAGCATAAGATATTTTAGCCATTTGCATCAAGCTCAAACTTCCTTCTTGCATACGTGCTCCTCCGGAAGCACACACAATAATAACAGGTAGAGATCGATTAGTAGCATATTCGATCAAACGAGTGATTTTCTCGCCTACTACAGATCCCATACTACCACCCAAAAATTGAAAATCCATAACCCCAATTGCTATGGGAATACCATTTAATTGACCTATGCCTGTTTGAACAGCTTCAGTTAAACCTGTTCTTTGTTGATAAGAATCAATACGATCTTTATAAGGTTCCTCCTCTGAATGAAATTCAATGGGGTCCATGGAGACCATATCTTCGTCCATAGGATCCCAAGTGCCCCGGTCAATCAAAAGTTCGATTCTATCTGAACTGCTCATTTTCAAATGATATCCACACTGCTCACAAATATTCATTTTTGATCTAAATTTTTTTTTATAATTTAATCCATAACAATTTTCGCACTGAACCCATAAATTTTTGTATTTTTTATTTATATCAAAATCATTAGATCTTCCTCTTATATTGAAATCGCGGCTGTTACCATCAGTTCGTATACTAGAATTTCTATTTTCACTATTGCTTACGCCTTCACTACAAATGAAACTAGAAATGTAACTGTTACTGTAATTTTCGGTATCACCTAAAATGTAACTATGGATACTGATTTCAAAACGAAGATAACTATCAATACAACTATTAATGTGATTACTCCAACCAGATTTAGTATCATACATGTAATGATAATAGTCGTGATTGTTACTCTTAGACCTACTATTCAAATAACTGGAAAAAAAAGTTTCGAATTCGCTCAGAAAAAAACCATTATTGTAAATCTCAAAAATATGATTTTCAATGTCAAAATATACAGAATAACTATCACCATTGCTGTCCCTAACCAAAAAAGTGTTATCAGAGATCAAACTCCAAATATTCCTTATATCAATATCATTGAAACTATACCTATTACTATCACTCCACCTAGAAATGTTTTTTTCCGTATCTTTTTCTTCACTTCCATCGGGATGC
>JASFAX010004061.1:0-40511 GCA_030737875.1 Allium sativum | reverse complement strand
AATTTCATGTTGTATTTTTAGAACTGTTAAATATTGGCTGATTGACTGTGTGTTGACTGTTTGATTGAACTGCTAGTCAGTTAGTTGAATTTCTATATTGATTCTGTTTAACAGAATAATTCATATGGAGCTGAAAGTGATGTTGATTTTATTGTGTAACATCTGTGGATGCAGGAAAACAGATTGCAGGAATCCAACTGGATTCCTCAACATTTATTTTACTGTGATTCATATATTGTGATATATGATGTGATATATAACCTGTTGTTGATTTTGTGTGTTTGGACGATATTTATCGTTGTTATATGGTATGTTAAATACCATAAGAAATACTGGATGTGGGAAAGGGGATTTTCAAAGTGCATTTTGAAAATGAATTATTTATATAAAATCGATGGATTTTATATAGAAAAGGAAAAGGATTTTATAAAAGGAGATATTTATTTAGAAATAAATAAATAGGATTATAAAGGTTATTGATTTAGGAAATAAATAGGATATTTTAAAAGGAGGTATTTATTTGTTAGAATAAATAGAATAAAATAAAGGAGATATTTATTTGTTAAATAAATAGGATGAGATAAGGAGATATGTATTTGTATAAATAAGTAGAATTAAAAGGAGATATTTATTTGTTAAATAAGTAGAGTTAAAGGGGGGTTATTCGAATGTAGTTTAATCAAATAGAGTTTAAAGAGTAAATTAGTTAGAGTTAATCAATTAGAGTTAACCAGTGAGTTAATCGAATATAGTTATAAAAAAATATAGAGTTAAACAAGATTAGAAACTGACTAGAGATTAGTAAATTGAATGGTTTTCTAAGTGTCGATCTGATGTTGGTTTCGGCCTTCGGGGTTTATACTTAGAGAATTGTTCTCCTACTAGTTTACAGTCAGGGACTGATAGTTGTGAAATGATAGCGATATGTAAATAACAAATGGAAATGTTTTCCAGTGTTAATAACGTATATTTTCTAAACATAGAAAATAAGGAAATATGAATATATATATATATACATATGATTGATGATTGATTGATAGAATTTCCATTTGGAAATGATATCGTTGTTTGCACACGTATTTTCCTTCGATAGTTAAATCACAGACTATCGAAGTTTTGACCATTTTAACGTTGTTAATATGGAGAGACCGGTTGGATTATTATCCATAGAACCACTCTGTATTGGCATAAGCGTTGCGAATCATATATGCCAAAGATAATTGAAGACGGAGTAAAGTGCAAGGGCTATTGTATAAGTCTTAGATAACAGTGCCTAAGATGGATGTACTGAATAGTGCCTTCGGTTCATTCTGTTCGTGGATGACTTGTATGGATGACTGTCTGACAGAGTATTTCCAGAAAGGTCACGTACATTGATTTCTTCAACCGTACCAAGAGTGGAAGCGGAGAAGGAAACTTCTTTTAGTTGACACGTAATGTATGGTTGTAGACGTCAATCGGTGATTTGATGGATTTGACGATGTGACATTCGAAGTGAACCTGGTCTGATGATGAAGCGTAACCTCAAGCCTCATCCACCGGTAAATGACAGAAATCGGGCAGGCAGCATGGCTAAGTCGGTCGCTCCGAAGTAGGGTGTATAATCACCTGATCTAGAGTTTCATTTATTTCTAAAAATCTATTGTCGATACTGTCCCATTCGGGAAACGGTTGCTGATCCCAATCGTTGGTGATATACATTCGATACACTCAAGCGAAATGAGTGGTCGGTCATGTGAGGCCGGGTTGCAAGATGTTCTTGTTGAACCCAGTGTATTCCTTTCTTGAGGTACACTAGTGAAAGGTGGTTCCATACCTTGTCATAGTTGGAAACCCATTACCCAATACGTGCTTGCGGTTTTGACTGTATACTATATATGTAGAACATGAGATGAAAGCGTTTCTGCTAGATGATTATTATATTGTGGTTGATAGACATTATTATAATATCAAAAGGTTTTTGATATAAAGATAATTTGGATTCTCATAAGGGAAAAACCCATTCCGTTATACGGCGTGGTCTTATGAGATATCATTTACCTGCTTGAACTGTTTTAAATTGTTTTACTCATACCAGTCCCATGACTGACCCGGAGTTTATTTGTTTGTTTCCCTAAACTCTTGGGTGCCTAAATTTGTACGGGCAGTCAAGTAGTCGGGATCTACGAATATACCTAAAGAGCTGGAGCAGGAGGCTTCAGGATCATATAGCTATAGTTTATTTCCGCTGTGTTGTAAGTGTTGTACTTTGATAATGATGTATATTCAAGTACAGATGTATATTTCAAGTTATGTTATATATATTATATGTTATTCATTCCGCTGTGAGGTTCATGCTACTCTGATGTTGTGTTCTTCTTCTTCTTCTATTCTAATTAGTTTCTATCTTATCTATCCTTACCCTCTAATTTCTTTCATTTATGACCGGTATTTTCGATCCTTGGATGTTCGATATGTGTTGTATATCGGATAACCAAGGTCTCCAAAAACCCGGGTCATTACAGTTGGTATCAGAGCAGAAGGTTAATTGATTAACTTGGCTCTGTGGCGTGACTCGGTAGAGATAGGGTTAGTAATACCCTAGATTGAGTTTGAGTGTATATATACGAGTGAACGTATTTGTTATTTGATATAAAATTGTTTTATATTGTGGAGATTCATTGGTCGAGTAGTTTATGAGTTCTGGTCGATCAGTTTGATCCACTGTATCGGTAGGAGTTTATAAACACTCGAATACGATGGGTCGACACGGTATGTTTTGAAAAGAGGGTAAATTAAAATAAGTTTACCCAAGGTATATCTTGATATAGAGAAGATATATATATCAAAATTATAATATAGTGGATATATTGGTTGTCATTATAATCGAGTAAGATTATAAATTAAATGGTTATGTAAATAACCAATCAGAATTCATATAAGTTAAATACGTGAAATCAGATGAGTTAAATCTGAAATTTAAACCAGAAATTGAATTAAAATTCTAAAAAAAATTGGATAAGTGTTTGTAAATGGATTTGGATTAGAAATAAGGAAAATTTAAGATCCTGGGAGATTTTAAATTGTTTTACAAGCAGTGTGAGTTATATTTTGAAATAAATTTCAAAGTGTAAATGTTTAGAAATGGTTTTATAGTATTGAACTCACTTCGATCGCTGGAAAATAGATTCTGATGATGACAGCTGCATCATCAGTATTCATTTTCGAGTTGTAAGTGACGAATTACTACCAGAGATACTGTTTTGAATTTGTTTTGGGAAAGACAAGTTGTGTTGAATTTCAAAAAGGAAAATTTGATTTTTGAAAAGAGTAAACTGTTTAAAAACTCCCAGGGAAAGACTGTTTGAATTAAAAACAAATTTAACAGAAATTTGTGAAAGCAAATTTGAATTAAAGTAAAGCCAGTAAGTGGTAACTGAGATTGAATTAGAACGATATCAAGACAAATTGGATTGTGAGATTCAAATTTGAAGTGTAATGTGATAATCAAGTTAAGAGTTAGGAATCGAGAAGAAACTCGAGTTGAAATGATATTTGGCTCGGATATAAGCGAATGGTTGTGTTGTGGATAAAAGAAGATTGGAATTTGATCGGGATGACCCTTGTATCCGCTGAATTGATAACATGTGGAAAGGATATAATGATATGCCGACAAAAGGTACAAGTTTATATTTCTATTGGATATGAGATTTTGATGAGCCGAATTGGCAAGCCGCTTGGCTGTTTGATTTTCTTTTGGGATGGAGATGGCCCAGAGAGGCGAGTGATGGTTTGACCTATTGACCAGTACAAAGGAGGTGCTGGTGAAATTTTTCGAAAAGATAAGGCGTTAGAAAATTTTCAGGATTTTTGGAAATTTTCGTTGATAAGAATTAAATAAATTTTTAATTGAAATTAAATTGGTTCAGTTGAAACTAAAGTTAAGAAGTGAACAAATATGTTATAACCAGTCGATAGGGTCGTTCTCTACCTTAGCAATTTCGAGCACGAAATTATTTTAAGTGGGGAAGAATGTAATGACCCGCATTTGCAGAGGTATTATAATTAATTTATTTAATTATATAAATAGTGATATAGTGAATTAAATGGTGGTTTAATTAAATAATGGTGAATATTTAATTAAAATAATAAATTAAATAATATATTTAATTCTGAAATAATCAAAATTGGCTGAAATGGTGATATGGTGTGAACTGGATCATCTGTGATATTTAATTCAGTTTAGAATTGAATTTGAATAACGAATATATTATTTGAACGACAGTTTGAACGTATAATTATATTATAATTAAAATAGAGCTCGAAATAGCGCTACAGTTCGTAATTTGGCGATTTGAACTTCAACTGAATGTACAGGATTCGTTTTAAATCGGATTTCTGTGAAATAAGAAACATGTGGAGCTGGTGGAGTATTTCTTTCTAGTGGAAGAGAAAAATCTAGATTTCGTCGTGTCGATTTTGATTTATGTCCAAATCAAATTTGAGAAAAGTCGCTGTGGAATTCCTTTATAATTTATAAAGGAATTATTTATATTTTAAAAAGGAATTTCAATATAAATCGAATATCGGGTTGACCCAGATTTGAAATATCGAGTTATAAATCCCAGTAGAGCTGTATGGTATTCCACGATGAATATAGACGATAATATATAATTTTAAATATTTAATTTAATTTTATTTAAATATATTTATATATTTAAATGGGTCATTTAGAGCTGTAAAAATAAGCCACTTTTGCAAACGAAGTTGGAATTGGACGATACTAATTTTGTTGGATCTGCAATATTAAATTATTGCTAGAGTTCAGTTTCCGTGATTTTTAGAGTCACTGTGTGGCCGTACGGATTTTTAGAGTGAAAAACAGTCAGTATTTAGACAGTTAAAAATACGCTGTGTGAGCAAACAGAGTCGGAATTCGATGAAACCAGTTTCGTTGGGACCGTAATGTCAAACTGAAGGTACATGTCCAGTTTGGTGATTTTTAGGTATCGTATGTAATCACTGGGATTTTTAGAAGGCTAAAACGAATATAAAACAATAAAAGAAAATATCCTAAATATTTATATGATCAAAATCAGGCCACATACTTCTCTTTCTCAACCACAAGCCTCAACTACCACCGCAAGTATAACAGGAGAATCCGAATTCTCATTTACCAGAAAAAAAAACCAAAACGCAGAAAAACTCTTCTTCAAAAATCAATAGAAAATAAAAGGTTAATCTATAAATTTCGAGTTTTATGTTTCTGAGATCGTTCAGAGGAGGGCTTCAAGCCCATATAATTAGCTTGCAACTCGACGCAATATCAGGAGCTCAGAAAAACTACAGCGAGTCCTAGGGTTTTTTAATTTCGAGAAATTTAAGCATTTGATGGTTCGAACGAAGTATGTATTTGGAGTGAGAAGATGATTTGGGTTGAGTTGTGAAATTCTGATGGAGTTCGACAGTATTTTGTGTCGATAATGTACTGTGCTCACGGGTTGAAGCCTGGAACCGGAAATAATAATGATGGGATCGAGTTTTACATATAGGGGATGAGCGGAGAGAGGAACCGGTGAGGAGAAGTTCGGTGGTATTTGTTTGATTTGCGTCGGATCGTGGATGAAGAACAGATGGGTTGAAATGGGAAAATGGAGGAGTGGAACTTTGCTGGAGCGGATTCATTTTGGGAAAGATGGATAAACGGGCGTGGTTTTAAAAAAGGTATTTGGGCCGGGAAGAAAGGTGAAGGCCCATCTGAAATTTATTTAAATCCATGTTTATTTTTATTTAAATAAGTATACAAACTTATTAAATACGAAACTTGATCACACGATATCAGATTGACGAACCGTAAGTTGCGTTGGGATCGTATGGACGGCAACTACACACTGAAACTGACTAGGAGTGGATTGGAGCTCGTTACAATTTATAGCAAAATAAATCGTCCATCTGAATCAAATCGAGCGATGTTTATCGTTATCAAAGATGATCGTCCAATGTGAGTAAATCTCACTAACTCTGAATAGTTTATAATTTCATGTTGTGTTTTTAGAACTGTTAAATATTGGCTGATTGACTGTGTGTTGACTGTTTGATTGAACTGCTAGTCAGTTAGTTGAATTTCTATATTGATTCTGTTTAACAGAATAATTCATATGGAACTGAAAGTGATGTTGATTTTATTGTGTAACATCTGTGGATGCAGGGAAACAGATTGGAGGAATCCAACTGGATTCCTCAACATTTATTTTACTGTGATTCATATATTGTGATATATGATATGATATATAACATGTTGTTGATTTTGTGTGTTTGGACGATATTTATCGTTGTTATATGGTATGTTAAATACCATAAGAAATACTGGATGTGGGAAAGGGGGTTTTCAAAATGTATTTTGAAAATGAATTATTTATATAAAATCGATGGATTTTATATAGAAAAGGAAAAGGATTTTATAAAAGGAGATATTTATTTAGAAATAAATAAATAGGATTATAAAGGTTATTGATTTAGTAAATAAATAGGATATTTTAAAAGGAGGTATTTATTTGTTAGAATAAATAGAATAAAATAAAGGAGATATTTATTTGTTAAATAAATAGGATGAGATAAGGAGATATGTATTTGTATAAATAAGTAGAATTAAAAGGTGATATTTATTTGTTAAATAAGTAGAGTTAAAGGGGGGTTATTCGAATATATTTAATCAAATAGAGTTAAAAGAGTAAATCAGTTAGAGTTAATCAATTAGAGTTAACCAGTGAGTTAATCAAATAGAGTTAAAAAAATTATATAGAGTTAAACAAGATTAGAAACTGACTAGAGATTAGTAAATTGAATGTTTTTCTAAGTGTCGATCTGATGTTGGTTTCGGCCTTCTGGGTTTATACTTAGAGAATTGTTCTCCTACTAGTTTACAATCAGGGACTGATAGTTGTGAAATGATAGTGATATGTAAATAACAAATGGAAATGTTTTCCAATGTTAATAACGTATATTTTCTAAACATAGAAAATAAGGAAATATGAATATATATATATATATAGATATTTATATGATTGATGATTGATTGATAGAATTTCCATTTGGAAATGATATCGTTGTTTGCACACGTATTTTCCTTCGATAGTTAAATCACAGACTATCGAAGTTTTGACCATTTTAACGTTGTTAATATGGAGAGACCGGTTGGATTATTACCCAAAGAACCACTCTGTATTGGCATAAGCGTTGCGAATCATATATGACAAAGATAATTAAAGACGGAGTAAAGTGCAAGGGCTATTGTATAAGTCTTAGATAACAGTGCCTAAGATGGATGTACTGAATAGTGCCTTCAGTTCATCATGTTCCTGGATGACTTGTATGGATGACTGTCTGACAGAGTATTTCCAGAAAGGTCACGTACATTGATTTCTTTAAGCGTACCAAGAGTGGAAGCGGAGAAGGAAACTTCTTTTAGCTGACACATAATGTATGGTTATAGACGTCAATCGGTGATTTAGTGGATTTGACGATGTGACATTCGAAGTGAACCTTGTCTGATGATGAAGCGTAACCTCAAGCCTCATCAACTGGTAAATGACAGAAATCGGGCAGGCAGCATGGCTAAGTCGGTCGCTCCGAAGTAGGGTGTATAATCACATGATCTAGAGTTTCATTTATTTCTAAAAATCTATTATCGATACTATTAGACCAAAATCTGGGCCTAACACCCAAATGCAGATCGCAGATCACAGAATGCAGAAAAAAGTAAATAAAGAGGAGACACACAAAGTTTTTATAGTGGTTCGGCTGTAGATGTAGCCTACGTCCACTTTATAATCTTATTGTTATACTGACAGATTACAAGAATCAGTTACATGCAGACACACAATCCGTGTGTTTATTGGGATTACAAGAGGAGAATTTATGTGTAGAAAGGTGCAAAATCCTTGCAATTCAGTAATGGTGGAAGCCGTGAAGAAGAATGGCCCAAAAGATCTGAAAGCCTCTCCTGAAAATGCCTTCAAATGGTGTATTTATAGCTGTAGGAGAGCTTCAGGGTTGACCGGTTCGTGATAGGGCACGTGGCAGGCGATCCAAGAAAGTAGGAGCATAAATAGCCTTAAGAACATGTCAAAACAGTGCGCGCATCAGCAGGTCTGAAGGTCGGATCGCGGTCATGGTACGCACCACGAACGGGTCGTGGTCGGAGGGAGCGAGCAGGGTGATGAAGTACGGATCGGATCGTGATGCAGGAGTGCGATCCGAGGGGGCGATCTAATCATGGGTGAGCTGAAGTGGTCGGGTCGCGGTCTACATGTGCTCCACGATCCCAAGGGGGCGATCCGAGGAGAAGCGATCCGATCCAGGAGATAGCCAGATTACACCCGTTCACGGAAACGGGCATAACTTTCAAACTGTAAGTCCGATTGAGCCAAACCAAATCTCAAACTAAAACTAATTCAGAGATCTTCAAGAGTTACAGAGCTCAGCTCCGTAATTGCTGTTTTCGAGCCCAGAAAAGGTCGTCTGATAGGAGTTTCGGGCCTTTCTTTGTTGATGATGCGATTTTGACTGAAAAATGTGTAAACATGTTTGCCCCCCAGAACATATCTTGTTGGTTGAAGGAAGACGTGTTCTGGATAATCCGAGAAATCCATAATCCATAGAAGTCCAGAATGTGACGATCACGCCAGATCGTATTAAGGCCAGAAAACCGACGATCACACGGGATCATATTAAGGCCAGAAAACCGAGAAGACCAGGAGTTTGTACCTGCAATAAGATAAACAAACAATGCAAGAATATTTCCTAGATGGCCTTACCGGAGTAAACCAACCGAGGAGACGTTAGAGGGTTTCCAAGACGGCCTTACCGGAGTAAGACGACCAAGGAAAAGCAATGAAGGTTCCAAGATGGCCTTATCGGAGTAAGACGACCAAGGAAAAGCACATGAAGGATCCAAGACGGCCTTACCGGAGTAAGACGATCAAGGAAAAGCACATGAAGGTTCCAAGACGGCCTTACCGGAGTAAGACGACCAAGGAAAAGCAATGAAGGTTTTGTTTATATTGGACGGATCCAGTTAGGAGCCGGAGCTCATGTTTGTACTGGACGGATCCAGTTGGGAGCCGGAGCTCATCAATGATCTTTATTGATTCATGAAAGCTGAGCGGCAGTTATTCTAACCCTGAACACGACTAGAGACTACGGGTCGGTTCCGTGCGTGTGGGCCGATGTTGCCGTGCTTATTGCATGTAGAGAAAACAAAGAAGGGCGAGAAGTCGCCTAAAAACCTAAAAACATGAACTATGGACCGGAGTCCAGCAAACTGAAGAGATCCGCTGAGTGGGATCAGTTAATGATAAGCCCGCGATTGCTCGATCCGGGATCGTTCCCTCTCCGGGGAGTTGGTGGTGGCAGCGCAGGTGAGGGCGTTGTTGGTTGAATGACGTACTCGGGTAGTTCTCCTCGCCTGACCCGATCCTCGATAAGGTCTCACAAATGTCTGCAGTCGTCAATGTTATGACCATCAATGTCATGAAATATGCATTGTCTGCCAGAATTGTGTTGTGCTAGTGTTGGTTCCCTCTTGGGAGGCCTTGGATATGAGGTGGAACCCCTGTATCTACGTATATGTTGCTCAGAGTGTCATTTAGTTCAGTGTATTTGTCGTATCTGTACCCTCTCCGGGGTGGAGCATTATGATCATTCTTTGCATTGGTTGTTCCTTTGCCTTTTCCAGAATCAGATGGTTCTCCATCTTTGAGCATGTTGACTTCGAGGGTTTTCTTCTCGGAAGTTGCATCTTCTTCCCGCAGAAACCTACCTGCTTCAAGGTAGAATTCGCTGAGGTTTCGCGGTTGATCTCTGTACAAAGACTTTTTGAACTCCGAGTTATCTAGAACGCCGGATACTGCTGCCATCAGTACCATCGATGGTTCTGGGCGATTAACTGATGCTGCTGCAACGTTGAATCTTTCTAGGAATGAACGCAGAGTCTCCCTAGGCCTCTGCTTGACTGTAGTGAGTGACATGACGTTTTTGGGTCGTGCAATATGGACACGAAATTGTTCAAGGAAGCGAGCGACCAACATATTCCAGCTATTGATCGATTCTGTTTCTAGTTGCCGAATCCACATGGCTGCTATATCCGTCAGAAAGAGGGGAAAACATTTAGCCATGACATTTTACGATGCCATTTGAACTTCCACATGCCGCTTGTAGCGCATCAGGTGCACGGTAGGATCTGTCCTGCCATTGTAGGGCTCCAGTTGTGGAAGTTTGAAGTTTGGAGGATTGCGAGAATTCCTTATTTCCTAAGTGAATGGATTATGATTGACGTCGTCCACGTCATTCTGATAAGTGCGTCCTCTTGAGAGGCGTTGAATGAGATCTGCTAGCCGATTTCCTTCAAAAAGTTGTTGCAAATTGCCAGAATCAGAACTGGTGCCCCCAGCGTTGAATGCAGGATAGGTTGGAAGCTGTTGGTGAGCTGCCGGGAGCGGATCGCGGATCGTGGCTCATGGGGGTTGGTTCGTGGATCGGGGTCGTAAAGGCTGGATCGTGGTTCGAGGGGAGCGATCCGAGAAGGGACGATCCGACCAGGTGTTGGTGGCCTAGCACGATCCGATCCCTGCTGCAGTTGATTGAGAGTTTGTGCTCCAGTATCCATCTGATCTGGAGTTGAAGTCGGTCGCTGTGCATTTCCAATAACGAGGGGGTTGCCCCCGAGTCCATGTGATGCCCGAGCCGCTTCTGTGGCTTCATTTCCAATGTGTTGTTCGTTGATGCTCGGCCTACCATCCATCCGAGCGAAGAATTGGTTGATCATCTCTTGTTGCTTTTCCATCTGGGTTCTCAATTCAGCGAGAACGCCATCCATCTCTTCTCTGGTCAAGTATGCAGAAGGATCTTCATGAGAGGAAGCTTCCTGGCTTGCCTCGTTCCTTATGTCTTTAGCGTCAGCATCATCAGCATGAGTGGAAGTTCCAGTCTTCTTCCTTTTGATTGCCATTAATCCAATAGCCAAATAATCCAAGCAGAAAGTCGAAATTGTTGTGTGCCCCCTTCCTGGCGTGCCAAAATGTTAGACCAAAATCTGGGCCTAACACCCAAATGCAGATCGCTGATCACAGAATATAGAAAAAAGTAAATAAAGAGGAGACACACAAAGTTTTTATAGTGGTTCGGCTGTAGATGTAGCCTACGTCCACTTTATAATCTTATTGTTATACTGACAGATTACAAGAATCAGTTACATGCAGACACACAATCCTTGTGTTTATTGAGATTACAAGAGGAGAATTTATGTGTAGAAAGGTGCAAAATCCTTGCAATTCAGTAATGGTGGAAGTCGTGAAGAAGAGTGGCCCAAAAGATCTGAAAGCCTCTCCTGAAAATGCCTTCAAATGGTGTATTTATAGCTGTAAGAGAGCTTCAGGGTTGACCGGTTCGTGATAGGGCATGTGGCAGGCGATCCAAGAAAGTAGGAGCATAAATAGCCTTAAGAACAGGTCAAAACAGTGCGCGCATCAGCAGGTCTGAAGGTCGGATCGCGGTCATGGTACGCACCACGAACGGGTCGTGGTCGGAGGGAGCGAGCAGGGTGATGAAGTACGGATCGGATCGTGATGCAGGAGTGCGATCCGAGGGGGTGATCTAATCATGGGTGAGTTGAAGTGGTCGGGTCGTGGTCTACATGTGCTCCACGATCCCAAGGGGGCGATCCGAGGAGAAGCGATCCGATCCAGGAGATAGCCAGATTACACCCGTTCACGGAAACGGGCATAACTTTCAAACTGTAAGTCCGATTGAGCCAAACCAAATCTCAAACTAAAACTAATTCAGAGATCTTCAAGAGTTACAGAGCTCAGCTCCGTAATTGCTGTTATCGAGCCCAGAAAAGGTCGTCTGATAGGAGTTTCGGGCCTTTCTTTGTTGATGATGCGATTTTGACTGAGAAATGTGTAAACATGTTTGCCCCCCAGAACATATCTTGTTGGTTGAAGGAAGACGTGTTCTGGATAATCCGAGAAATCCATAATCCATAGAAGTCCATAATGTGACGATCACGCCAGATCGTATTAAGGCCAGAAAACCGACGATCACACGGGATCATATTAAGGCCAGAAAACCGAGAAGACCAGGAGTTTGTACCTGCAATAAGATAAACAAACAATGCAAGAATATTTCCTAGATGGCCTTACCGGAGTAAACCAACCGAGGAGACGTTAGAGGGTTTCCAAGACGGCCTTACCGGAGTAAGACGACCAAGGAAAAGCAATGAAGGTTCCAAGATGGCCTTATCGGAGTAAGACGACCAAGGAAAAGCACATGAAGGATCCAAGACGGCCTTACCGGAGTAAGACGATCAAGGAAAAGCACATGAAGGATCCAAGACGGCCTTACCGGAGTAAGACGACCAAGGAAAAGCAATGAAGGTTTTGTTTATATTGGATGGATCCAGTTAGGAGCCGGAGCTCATGTTTGTACTGGACGGATCCAGTTGGGAGCCGGAGCTCATCAATGATCTTTATTGATTCATGAAAGCTGAGCGGCAGTTATTCTAACCCTGAACACGACTAGAGACTACGGGTCGGTTCCGTGCGTGTGGGCCGATGTTGCCGTGCTTATTGCATGTAGAGAAAACAAAGAAGGGCGAGAAGTCGCCTAAAAACCTAAAAACATGAACTATGGACCGGAGTCCAGCAAACTGAAGAGATCCGCTGAGTGGGATCAGTTAATGATAAGCCCGCGATTGCTCGATCCGGGATCGTTCCCTCTCCGGGGAGTTGGTGGTGGCAGCGCAGGTGAGGGCGTTGTTGGTTGAATGACGTACTCAGGTAGTTCTCCTCGCCTAACCCGATCCTCGATAAGGTCTCGCAAATGTCTGCAGTCGTCAGTGTTATGACCATCAATGTCATGAAATATGCATTGTCTGCCAGAATTGCGTTGTGCTAGTGTTGGTTCCCTCTTGGGAGGCCTTGGATATGAGGTGGAACCCCTGTATCTACGTATATGTTGCTCAGAGTGTCATTTAGTTCAGTGTATTTGTCGTATCTGTACCCTCTCCGGGGTGGAGCATTATGATCATTCTTTGCATTGGTTGTTCCTTTGCCTTTTCCAGAATCAGATGGTTCTCCATCTTTGAGCATGTTGACTTCGAGGGTTTTCTTCTCGGAAGTTGCATCTTCTTTCCGCAGAAACCTACCTGCTTCAAGGTAGAATTCGCTGAGGTTTCGCGGTTGATCTCTGTACAAAGACTTTTTGAACTCCGAGTTATCTAGAACGCCGGATACTGCTGCCATCAGTACCATCGATGGTTCTGGGCGATTAACTGATGCTGCTGCAACGTTGAATCTTTCTAGGAATGAACGCAGAGTCTCTCTGGGCCTCTGCTTGACTGTAGTGAGTGACATGACGTTTTTGGGTCGTGCAATGTGGACACGAAATTGTTCAAGGAAGCGAGCGACCAACATATTCCAGCTATTGATCGATTCTGTTTCTAGTTGCCGAATCCACATGGCTGTTATATCCGTCAGAAAGAGGGGAAAACATTTAGCCATGACATTTTACGATGCCATTTGAACTTCCACATGCCGCTTGTAGCGCATCAGGTGCACGGTAGGATCTGTCCTGCCATTGTAGGGCTCCAGTTGTGGAAGTTTGAAGTTTGGAGGATTGCGAGAATTCCTTATTTCCTAAGTGAATGGATTATGATTGACGTCGTCCACGTCATTCTGATAAGTGCGTCCTCTTGAGAGGCGTTGAATGAGATCTGCTAGCCGATTTCCTTCAAAAAGTTGTTGCAAATTGCCAGAATCAGAACTGGTGCCCCCAGCGTTGAATGCAGGATAGGTTGGAAGCTGTTGGTGAGCTGCCGGGAGCGGATCGCGGATCGTGGCTCATGGGGGTTGGTTCGTGGATCGGGGTCGTGAAGGCTGGATCGTGGTTCGAGGGGAGCGATCCGAGGAGGGATGATCCGACCAGGTGTTGGTGGCCTAGCACGATCCGATCCCTGCTGCAGTTGATTGAGAGTTTGTGCTCCAGTATCCATCTGATCTGGAGTTGAAGTCGGTCGCTGTGCATTTCCAATAACGAGGGGGTTGCCCCCGAGTCCATGTGATGCCCGAGCCGCTTCTGTGGCTTCATTTCCAATGTGTTGTTCGTTGATGCTCGGCCTACCATCCATCCGAGCGAAGAATTGGTTGATCATCTCTTGTTGCTTTGCCATCTGGGTTCTCAATTCAGCGAGAACGCCATCCATCTCTTCTCTGGTCAAGTATGCAGAAGGATCTTCATGAGAGGAAGCTTCCTGGCTTGCCTCGTTCCTTATGTCTTTAGCGTCAGCATCATCAGCATGAGTGGAAGTTCCAGTCTTCTTCCTTTTGATTGCCATTAATCCAATAGCCAAATAATCCAAGTAGAAAGTCGAAATTGTTGTGTGCCCCCTTCCTGGCATGCCAAAATGTTAGACCAAAATCTGGGCCTAACACCCAAATGCAGATCGCAGATCACAGAATACAGAAAAAAGTAAATAAAGAGGAGACACACAAAGTTTTTATAGTGGTTCGGCTGTAGATGTAGCCTACGTCCACTTTATAATCTTATTGTTATACTGACAGATTACAAGAATCAGTTACATGCAGACACACAATCCTTGTGTTTATTGAGATTACAAGAGGATAATTTATGTGTAGAAAGGTGCAAAATCCTTGCAATTCAGTAATGCTGGAAGTCGTGAAGAAGAGTGGCCCAAAAGATCTGAAAGCCTCTCCTGAAAATGCCTTCAAATGGTGTATTTATAGCTGTAAGAGAGCTTCAGGGTTGACCGGTTCGTGATAGGGCACGTGGCAGGCGATCCAAGAAAGTAGGAGCATAAATAGCCTTAAGAACAGGTCAAAACAGTGCGCGCATCAGCAGGTCTGAAGGTCGGATCGCGGTCATGGTACGCACCACGAACGGGTCGTGGTCGGAGGGAGCGAGCAGGGTGATGAAGTACGGATCGGATCGTGATGCAGGAGTGCGATCCGAGGGGGCGATCTAATCATGGGTGAGCTGAAGTGGTCGGGTCGCGGTCTACATGTGCTCCACGATCCCAAGGGGGCGATCCGAGGAGAAGCGATCCGATCCAGGAGATAGCCAGATTACACCCGTTCACGGAAACGGGCATAACTTTCAAACTGTAAGTCCGATTGAGCCAAACCAAATCTCAAACTAAAACTAATTCAGAGATCTTCAAGAGTTACAGAGGTCAGCTCCGTAATTGCTGTTTTCGAGCCCAGAAAAGGTCGTCTGATAGGAGTTTCGGGCCTTTCTTTGTTGATGATGCGATTTTGACTGAAAAATGTGTAAACATGTTTGCCCCCCAGAACATATCTTGTTGGTTGAAGGAAGACGTGTTCTGGATAATCCGAGAAATCCATAATCCATAGAAGTCCAGAATGTGACGATCACGCCAGATCGTATTAAGGCCAGAAAACCGACGATCACACGGGATCATATTAAGGCCAGAAAACCGAGAAGACCAGGAGTTTGTACCTGCAATAAGATAAACAAACAATGCAAGAATATTTCCTAGATGGCCTTACCGGAGTAAACCAACCGAGGAGACGTTAGAGGGTTTCCAAGACGGCCTTACTGGAGTAAGACGACCAAGTAAAAGCAATGAAGGTTCCAAGATGGCCTTATCGGAGTAAGACGACCAAGGAAAAGCACATGAAGGATCCAAGACGGCCTTACCGGAGTAAGACGATCAAGGAAAAGCACATGAAGGTTCCAAGACGGCCTTACCGGAGTAAGACGACCAAGGAAAAGCAATGAAGGTTTTGTTTATATTGGACGGATCCAGTTAGGAGCCGGAGCTCATGTTTGTACTGGACGGATCCAGTTGGGAGCCGGAGCTCATCAATGATCTTTATTGATTCATGAAAGCTGAGCGACAGTTATTCTAACCCTGAACACGACTAGAGACTACGGGTCGGTTCCGTGCGTGTGGGCCGATGTTGCCGTGCTTATTGCATGTAGAGAAAACAAAGAAGGGCGAGAAGTCGCCTAAAAACCTAAAAACATGAACTATGGACCGGAGTCCAGCAAACTGAAGAGATCCGCTGAGTGGGATCAGTTAATGATAAGCCCGCGATTGCTCGATCCGGGATCGTTCCCTCTCCGGGGAGTTGGTGGTGGCAGCGCAGGTGAGGGCGTTGTTGGTTGAATGACGTACTCAGGTAGTTCTCCTCGCCTGACCCGATCCTCGATAAGGTCTCGCAAATGTCTGCAGTCGTCAGTGTTATGACCATCAATGTCATGAAATATGCATTGTCTGCCAGAATTGCGTTGTGCTAGTGTTGGTTCCCTCTTGGGAGGCCTTGGATATGAGGTGGAACCCCTGTATCTACGTATATGTTGCTCAGAGTGTCATTTAGTTCAGTGTATTTGTCGTATCTGTACCCTCTCCGGGGTGGAGCATTATGATCATTCTTTGCATTGGTTGTTCCTTTGCCTTTTCCAGAATCAGATGGTTCTCCATCTTTGAGCATGTTGACTTCGAGGGTTTTCTTCTCGGAAGTTGCATCTTCTTCCCGCAGAAACCTACCTGCTTCAAGGTAGAATTCGCTGAGGTTTCGCGGTTGATCTCTGTACAAAGACTTTTTGAACTCCGAGTTATCTAGAACGCCGGATACTGCTGCCATCAGTACCATCGATGGTTCTGGGCAATTAACTGATGCTGCTGCAACGTTGAATCTTTCTAGGAATGAACGCAGAGTCTCCCTAGGCCTCTGCTTGACTGTAGTGAGTGACATGACGTTTTTGGGTCGTGCAATGTGGACACGAAATTGTTCAAGGAAGCGAGCGACCAACATATTCCAGCTATTGATCGATTCTGTTTCTAGTTGCCGAATCCACATGGCTGCTATATCCGTCAGAAAGAGGGGAAAACATTTAGCCATGACATTTTACGATGCCATTTGAACTTCCACATGCCGCTTGTAGCGCATCAGGTGCACGGTAGGATCTGTCCTGCCATTGTAGGGCTCCAGTTGTGGAAGTTTGAAGTTTGGAGGATTGCGAGAATTCCTTATTTCCTAAGTGAATGGATTATGATTGACGTCGTCCACGTCATTCTGATAAGTGCGTCCTCTTGAGAGGCGTTGAATGAGATCTGCTAGCCGATTTCCTTCAAAAAGTTGTTGCAAATTGCCAGAATCAGAACTGGTGCCCCCAGCGTTGAATGCAGGATAGGTTGGAAGCTGTTGGTGAGCTGCCGGGAGCGGATCGCGGATCGTGGCTCATGGGGGTTGGTTCGTGGATCGGGGTCGTGAAGGCTGGATCGTGGTTCGAGGGGAGCGATCCGAGGAGGGACGATCCGACCAGGTGTTGGTGGCCTAGCACGATCCGATCCCTACTGCAGTTGATTGAGAGTTTGTGCTCCAGTATCCATCTGATCTGGAGTTGAAGTCGGTCGCTGTGCATTTCCAATAACGAGGGGGTTGCCCCCGAGTCCATGTGATGCCCGAGCCGCTTCTGTGGCTTCATTTCCAATGTGTTGTTCGTTGATGCTCGGCCTACCATCCATCCGAGCGAAGAATTGGTTGATCATCTCTTGTTGCTTTGCCATCTGGGTTCTCAATTCAGCGAGAACGCCATCCATCTCTTCTCTGGTCAAGTATGCAGAAGGATCTTCATGAGAGGAAGCTTCCTGGCTTGCCTCGTTCCTTATGTCTTTAGCGTCAGCATCATCAGCATGAGTGGAAGTTCCAGTCTTCTTCCTTTTGATTGCCATTAATCCAATAGCCAAATAATCCAAGCAGAAAGTCGAAATTGTTGTGTGCCCCCTTCCTGGCGTGCCAAAATGTTAGACCAAAATCTGGGCCTAACACCCAAATGCAGATCGCAGATCACAGAATACAGAAAAAAGTAAATAAAGAGGAGACACACAAAGTTTTTATAGTGGTTCGGCTGTAGATGTAGCCTACGTCCACTTTATAATCTTATTGTTATACTGACAGATTACAAGAATCAGTTACATGCAGACACACAATCCATGTGTTTATTGAGATTACAAGAGGAGAATTTATGTGTAGAAAGGTGCAAAATCCTTGCAATTCAGTAATGGTGGAAGTCGTGAAGAAGAGTGGCCCAAAAGATCTGAAAGCCTCTCCTGAAAATGCCTTCAAATGGTGTATTTATAGCTGTAAGAGAGCTTCAGGGTTGACCGGTTCGTGATAGGGCACGTGGCAGGCGATCCAAGAAAGTAGGAGCATAAATAGCCTTAAGAACAGGTCAAAAAAGTGCGCGCATCAGCAGGTCTGAAGGTCGGATCGCGGTCATGGTACGCACCACGAATGGGTCGTGGTCGGAGGGAGCGAGCAGGGTGATGAAGTACGGATCGGATCGTGATGCAGGAGTGCGATCCGAGGGGGCGATCCAATCATGGGCGAGCTGAAGTGGTCGGGTCGTGGTCTACATGTGCTCCACGATCCCAAGGGGGCGATCCGAGGAGAAGCGATCTGATCTAGGAGATAGCCAGATTACACCCGTTCACGGAAACAGGCATAACTTTCAAACCGTAAGTCCGATTGAGCCAAACCAAAGCTCAAACTGAAACTAATTCAGAGATATACAAGAGGTACGGAGCCCAGCTCTGTAATTGCTGTTTTCGAGCCCAGAAAAGGTCGTCTGATAGGAGTTTCGGGCCTTTCTTTGTTGATGATGCGATTTTGACTGAAAAATGTGTAAACAGATACTGTCCCATTCGGGAAACGGTTGTTGATCCCAACCGTTGGTGATATACATTCGATTCACTCAAGCGAAATGAGTGGTCGGTCATGTATGGCCGGGTTGCAGGATGTTCTTGTTGAACCCAGTGTATTCCTTTCTAGAGGTACACCAGCGAAAGGTGATTCCATACCTTGTCATTGTTGGAAACCCATTACCCAATACGTGCTTGTGGTTTTGACTGTATACTATATATGTAGAACGTGAGATGAAAGCGTTTCTGCTAGATGATTATTATATTGTGGTTGATAGACATTATTATAATATCAAAAGGTTTTTGATATAAAGATAATTTGGATTCTCATAAGGGAAAAACCCGTTCCATTATACGGCGTGGTCTTATGAGATATCATTTACCTGCTTGAACTGTTTTAAACTGTTTTACTCATACCAGTCCCATGACTGACCCGGAGTTTATTTGTTTGTTTCCCTAAACTCTTGGGTGCCTAAATTTGTACGGGCAGTCAAGTAGTCGGGATTTACAGATATACCTGAAGAGCTGGACCAGGAGGCTTCAGGATCATATAGCTATAGTTTATTTCTGCTGTGTTGTAAGTGTTGTACTTTGATAATGATGTATATTCAAGTACAGATGTATATTTCAAGTTATGTTATATATATTATATGTTATTCGTTCCGCTGTGAGGTTTGTGTTACTCTGATGTTGTGTTCTTCTTCTTCTTCTATTCTAAGTTTCTATCTTATCTATCCTCACCCTCTAATTTCTTTCATTTATGACCGGTATTTTCGATCCTTGGATGTTCGATATGTGTTGTATATCGGATAACCATGGTCGCCAAAAACCCAGGTCATTACAGTTTATGTAGACGACATGTTGGTGGAGTCCAAAAGAGCTAATGATCATCCAGAAAATTTGTCTGAGATGTTTAACATTCTAAGAAAATACGACATGAAGCTCAATCCTCTCAAGTGTTCATTTGGGGTTGCATCGGGGAAGTTTATTGGGTTCATGGTTAATGCTCGAGCATTGAAGCAAACCCTACACAGATTACTGCTTTAAGAGAAATGCGAGCTCCTAGAACGAAGGAGTTACAAAGCCTGAATGGGAAGGTTGCTTCTTTGAACCACTTTATTTCTAAGGCAATGGATAGGTGCATTCCTCTCTTTAATGCTCTAAGAGAAGGAAGGAAAGACTTCCAGTGGACTACGGAGTGTCAAACTGCTTTTGAAGAATTAATAAAGCATATGGAATCTCCACCAATGTTTCCCAAGCCTAAAGACGGAGAAGATCTATTCTCACATCTGGCAGTTTCATCCCATGCACTAAGTGTTGCTTTGGTCAAAGAGGAATCGAAAGTTCAAAGGTTGGTATACTACATCAGCAAGAGGCTGTCAGGGGAAAAGTTAAACTATCCTAAGTTGGAAAAGCTTGCATATTGTCTGCTCATCACCTCTAAAAATCTAAGGCCATATTTTCAGTCTCAACTTATCAAGGTTCTCAAAGACCAGCCTTTGAAGCTGGTCTTGTTCCGTCCTCAGACTTCCGGAAGGTTGTTGAAGTGGAACATCAAGCTCAGTCAGTACGATATCACTTACCATCAGCAAAGAGCAATTAACGGACAGGCTTTGGCAGATTTTGTTGCTGAATTCATGGATAGGGGAGATGACAAGGAGGAAACTACTGAAGTGGTCACACAGCGAAAATTATTTGTCAACGATGCTATGAACGAATTTTGCTCAGGGGCAGGAGTAGTGCTTGAAACTCCTAAAGAACGCTCGCTATGCTATGCCTTGAGGTTAGAATTTCTGTTGACAAATAACGAAGCATAATATGAAGCCCTCATTGTTGGATTGAGAATTGCAAGAGAATTACAGTTGAAAGCCTTACACATTTTAGCGATTCATAGTTGGTAGTATGCCAAGTAAAAAAAGAGTTCCAGGCTAAAGGTGGAAACCTGATAGCTTACATATCCAAAGCTTGGGAGATGTCCGATTACTTCAACTACTACACTATCTCACATATTCTTCAGGAAGAGAATTTAAAGGCTGATTCACTTGCAAATCTCACCAACACGGGGTATGCACAGTTGTTGGGGATAGTTCCAGTTGAGGTTCTTTCAAATCCCAGCATCAATAACCGAGATATAGATTGGATCATGGAAGCTACCGCAGAACCGGATTCGTGGATGACTCCAATCAAAGACTATCTCCTCAGAGGTGTGCTCCCAAATGATTGAAAAAAGTGAACAAAGCTACTCAGAAAGTCTCCTTTATATCCCATTCAAGATGGTCGATAATACAGACGTGGTTTCTCTATGCCATTACTTCTTTGTGTCACCAAAGAGGAATCAAAAGCAATCCTGGTAGAACTGCAAGACGGGGAATGTGGAGGGCACACTGGAGGTCAGACATTAGCCAAGAAAGTTCTACGATACGACTACTTCTGGCCAGATTTGAACCTAGACTTCATGACATACACTAGGAAATGTGATAAGTTCTAGCGATTCGCAAAAATTCCAAGAGCACCATCTATTGAGTTGACTCAAATGGTCATCCCATGGCCATTTGCCGTTTGGGGGCATCGATCTGATCGAAGTATTACCTACTTCCAAATCCAACTTCAAATACGCCATTGTAGCTATCAATTACTTCACCAAGTGGGCCAAAGTCAAGCCATCGGCCACAATCACCTCAAAGAAAGTTAGCAACTTCGTCTTGAAGAACATTATTTGCAAGTTTGGTGTGCCACATAAGATAATCATAGACAATGGGAAATAGTTTGAAAGCGAAGAGTTTTTGGAATTATGTACCAAATACAAGATTCGAAAGAGTTTTGCAACAGTGGCACGTTCGTAAGCCAACGGGCCAGTCGAAGCTATAAACAAGATCATAAAGCCAACCATCAAAAAGCGTCTTGAGAAAGCTAAAGGTGGCTGGGTATAAGAGCTTCCACTTGCACTATGGGTTTACCGCACCACTCATAAAACGTCAACTGGGCACACTCTGTTCTCTCTGGCATTTGCATCTGAGGCCATGATCCCGGTAGAGCTGGAGGTTCCCACTCACCATATCATTCATTTCAACAAAGAAGAGAATGATAAGTTGCAGCTTGAAGCACTCGATCAGCTCGAGGAAAGGAGAAATGAAGAAGAACTCAGAGGCACTGCTAATCAAAGAAGGATCGCCAGACATTTCAATTCTATAATCAAGCAAAGGACCTTCGATATTTGGGACCTTATACTCAAAAGAATAATGACTGGAACCGGAGTTTTCAGACCCAATTGGGAAGGACCCTTCATTATAAGCCAAAAGCTCCAAGATAGCGCCTTCAAGATAAAGACAACGGATGGACTTCAGATTCCCAGAGCTTGGAATAGAAACCATCTCCGCCATTACTTTACCTAATATTTCATTCATGTTTCTGTAAAAAGTTCGAAATACTTTCCAAGCATGTAATCAGAATTTGTACATATGAATGAAAGTAGTAAAGTTGCTTGCTTGAATTGTATATTTGCAAACTCATTTAATTATTCAAAGTTGCTAAAATCGATTTTGATTGCAAGCCATCGAACAATCGCCCACCAACAACCCGATAGGACCTGGTGACCTTACAACAAGTCCCGTTCGGGACAGCTCAAATAACAAGTGCCATCAACACCATTTGCAACAAGTACGAAGATGTAAAGCACTTCCTTGCAGCAAATAAAGGCCACTAGGAGTTAGATGGTTAAAAGGTGCAACGTATAATTTAAAAGACAAAAACATTGCGAGTTTCACCAAAGGGGCATCTCCTAAAAAGGGAAAAATAGGACCCTTGTTCTATTACTAGGATAGCTTGTTATGACAAGCATCCTGTAACAGAACTAGAGTCCTCCCCGTGAAAACTACGCAATGATAAAGTCTCTCATAGTGAAGATAATCAGAGTTCCCAACCGAAAGGGGGTACTTAATGAGATCGTCAGTGTCAGAAAATATCTGACCCGACTATGACAAACATTGGGAATAAAGAACTCTTCGGGGGCGTCTGATTAGATTGCTAGTGTCTGTTGATCACAAACTCGGCAATCAACGGATTTAAAAGACCTCTTCGAAGCGTCCGATTAGATTGTTGACGCCTGTTGATCACAGATTCGACAATCGATGGATTCCAAAGACCCCTCTGGGGGCACCCAATTGATCGTCAGTGTCAGGAATCACCCGACCAGATTACGACAAACATTGGGGTGGAACCAAAGACCACTCCGGGGGCACCCAGTTGATCGTCAGTACCAGGAATTACCTGGCCAGATTACGACAAACATTGGGCTTCAAAGACCTCTTTGAAGGCAAAAGACCTCTGCGGGGGCATCTGACGAGATTGTTAGGGTCTGATTATATCAGACTCGATGATTGGCAGGCTCAAAGGACCTTTTCAAAGGCGTCCAAATCAATTCGGTTAGCATCTGATCCGTTCAGACTATGACGAATGTTTGATTTTAACCAAAGACCATTTCGGAGGCACCCAATGAAATCACCGATGCTAGAATCCGTCAGCCTAGTGCAGACGAGAATCTCATATGTCTGAATTAACTAGTCGGAAAACGGATAAACATTGGGCCAAAAATATAAGACCTCTCAAGTAGGGGCACAGAAACAAGAAATTTTCTTCAACTAAAAGGCATGAGTTTGGTCAACTAAGCTTAAATCCTTGATTTATGAGTAACCTAAGAAGCTCTAAGTGTAATGGCGAAAGCAACAGACTAAGTTATTAAAATAGGAGCTTCCGATGTTTTAGTCGCAGCCAAGGAACACTAGTAAAGTTGATCACACCCAACCTAAAAAAGCTTATGACGACCTTTGGTATGGCGGGATCACTACCGCATTAAGACGGGTCAATAATGCTCATAAAACATACCACATGCTCACCACAACTTTATACCAAATAAAAATAAATTGTAGTATAAATATGAAAATAAACAGGTGTGGAATGCATACAGAGAAGTACAATAAAGCTGGAGCAAAAAGCTTAGGTACCACAAGCAGAGCACAGTATCATCACACCAACAACAACATAAGTCACAAATACAAAGGTTTCAGACACAGTCTAAGATAAAGTGATAAGAGAGGATCGGCACTCGCATATACAACCGGTCTAAAAGCAGGAAATAATAGAAAGTAAAGTAGGCTATTTATAGGCACTAAGTCTTCTTCTTTCCATTCTTCGAACCACTGGACCTTAGAGATAGTTTGGTAGAAGGAGTAGGTGCATCAGCCGACTGGCTCCCGTCTTTAACTCCTATGCAACCAGGACTCTTGGGGGAAGACAGAACGATAACTCCTTTCTTTTGAATAGTACACTTTCCTCCTTTGCGCTTCAAAGATGACGAAGGCTTAGTTTTCTGTTTTTCCTGGTCCTTGACATCCATTCCTGAGCTCTCGTTTGTTTCTGTAGCCTCGGCATCATCGCTAGGAATATAGTTAGCATCATCGCTTGGAATATAATCAACATCATCATCCAAGTTAACAAGTGCATCAATTTGTGTGTCCTGTGATCCTGGAGTTGTAGCAGCAAGTAAGGATGCATCACCCAGAGGAGGAGTAACAACTGGGGCAGGAGAAGTCGACATCAAGATCGAATCAGTAATGATAGCCTCAGTTGTCATATTTCCTAATCGGAAGAAAGTTGTGATGAGATTAAGCCTAATGCAAAGGAATAATTAGCATGGAATGCAAGAAATCCTGGAGAATTAAAAATAGAATCCAAGTATGACACAACTTGGTCAATCTCGGTTTTACCTAGAGCTTGAGGATTTCTGTACTCGACTTTGTATTTGTCTGCATTGTCGTCATCATCCCCTTCGCCATCTCCGTTGTGCTCCTTCACAACATCCTTCGCAGCGGTGTGCTTCTCACCAACTGTATCTTCCTCTCCGTGAGCGACAGGAGGATCAGCAATAGGTGCAATTGGAGTTTCAGGGCTAGAGGCCTCGACATTGGTAGGATCAGTAGGCGCATCGATATTGACTATGTCCTGAGCATTCCCCATAGATGGTCCAGCCTCATCACTTAACTGTCCCCGCCTTTTCATCAGTTGTATCTTCCCTTTGTCTAGGGCTACACAATCCTCTTCATTTAGGAAAATTTGTAAAAGGTAATCTTCATCATGATCGCCTTTAGCATGTTTAGGTACATGTTCCAAGACAAGGACTAAAGTCAGTGCAAAGTCATCTCCTAAATGGCGTAAGCTCCCACAACTCATGACACTGAAGACATAAAATTTGAATAAAATAGTGTCAGCATCCGCCTTAGCTTTTTAACGGGCGGTTATAGCTTTAACTCTATTCTCCTCAAGAATTTCATTCCTAGCATGTACCACAGAAAGATCCATACTCCCAAAGGTAATTTTCTCCTGAAGGATAGCAGTCTCTTGCTGGTAAGTTGCAGAGGCATTCTTTTCCATAGTTAGTTGAGACTCGGCGAGTCGTTGGGTAGATTGAGCCTCTTGGACTTGTGCTGATAGCATATTCTCCCTTTGTTTTGCGGTGGCAAGCTCTTCTTTAAGCCTCTTATTCTCAGCCTCTAAACCCCCCAGCTTTGTATTTCTTTGAGTGAGATATGCAATTGTATTATCCCGGGATTCAAGGACCTTGACTAGTTCAACTTTGTCATTTTCTAACGTGGAAATTCGATCAAGGTTGTCTATGTTAAGTCTCTGGAGTTCATTAGCTAATGTGTACCATAATCCCAGTTATTTCTCAGCATGGCCTCTGACTGCATATAACTGTGTCTTAAGCTGACTCTTGGCGGTATCAAACTGTGTAAGCATGCAGCCTTTTAGGGTATCCACTTCATTAAATATGATCCGTTTGTCAGATGGATATATATCCAGGTTAAAGTACATCCCCCTTAAACACCAACCCTTGAATTTTTCAGAAAGTGCAAAGTTGGCTGGTCCAGGTTCATAACGGGGTCTAGGTATAATTGCCTGAATATCAGTAGGAGGTGGAGTGGCGGATGGAAAAGCCAGGGACAAATGATCAGATGTAGTCTGAATAGTAGGAACTGGAAGCTTATCCGACTTAAGAAGCTTCTGAGAGTCATCCCTGCCCTGACCATCCCTATCTCTCTTCTTTCTCCTTCCCTTCTTCGGCGTTCCTCCTCTTTCTCTTTTTCATCCAATTCATCTGCAGCATCGTGCCTCCACCGCCTTTGGTCATCAGTCATTTCATGACTATGTGTTTGCTGGGACTGGTGAGAAGGTTGCGGATTCTGAAAATGCTGAGATTGGTGAGAATGTTGTGAGTGTTGTGAATGGTGGGCTTTCAGGAGATGCTTTGGACTGTAATATCTGGTATGCTGTTTAACGATCTTCGCAAATGAAAGATTCATTTTTGAACCTGAAAAAAGGCAAAGAAGAATTTCAGTACTTAGATTGAAAAGTACTAGAGTAAATTTTAAAGCTTATACAACGCATCGGAAACTTATAGCACAACTAAAATATTTGCTAGTATGCATCTAGTAACGAACCAATCTTAAGTGGTGAATCTAGATCAACCCCTATATCCGCAAGTGTTTTCCCTGATGGTGCAGACTGAGCTACAATTGTCTCGGTTTTAGTTTTTGTAACCAACGCTGTTGGATCCGAGCTCACAATATCACCCTGGATAAGATCCTTAGCTGAGCTGAGGTCACTTAAAGTATTAAAGGTGTCCGTGGAGCTCTCCCTTTAAGCATCTAGAATAGCAGGATCCTCAGTCACTTTCTCAGCAATTAGACTGACTCCCGGGGTGGTCTCACCCTCCTTAACCTGTTCAGTTTCCTTTGTAGCATCCAGGGAAGTATCTTCCTTCTCAATCTGTTCGGAAGAAATCATAAGACTTTTACCCTCGCCCTGTTTGAACTCCTCTTCTTCAACAGGAGTCAGTTTAGACTTAGGGGGTGTCTTACTACTACCCGCAGGGTCTGATCATTTCTATAGAGAGGCTTTCTTAGCAGGGGATTTACCAACGGTATCTTCCTTATTAGCTGGATCTAATACAAGAGTACGTGAGGGATCGAGCAAGTGATATTGGCGAAGGAATTCCTAAGTAATTAAAAAATTCTACTTCTCTCTCCCTCGACAACGGCTTTCAAAGAATCAAATAGTGCTTGATCAACAGCAGCAGCTTGATCAAAAGGAGGAAGTTCTGTAAAATGAAGAAAGGATTTAAGAATTGAAGCTTAGATGGAAAATGAAATGATAAAACCCTAAGTAAATATTCACCTCCTTCTATCCATCTTCCATAGAAACTCTCAGGACACCGGACATAGCAGTACTGATCTATGAATCCCTTAACACTCTGTGACAAGTTAGTTATAAGCTTGGAACTCCAGATTCCCTCAACAAAGATAATTGACGGCTTTTCTTTCCTCCTTTTGAAAACATATAGAGAAAAAATATCTTTGAAAGTGGGCGCACGTTGCTTTGTCCTCATAAAAAGCACATAGAGACCGGTTAGAATGGCGTAGCCATTAAGGTGTAGCTGGAAATGGGCAATGGCAAAGAGCGAGAGGATCATTTCCAAAAATGGATTAAACGGAGGAACGACCCCATTTACTAACATGTGAAGATTCACTATAACGTAGCCAGGGGGTGGAAGGTCAGCGAATTCGTTCTTTTCCAGTAATTTTGCATTAGTTTTCGGAATATTAAACTGAGCACATAAGTGATTAAACGAACGCTTGGAAAGTTTTGTTGATTTCCTCTCGAGGGGTCTTTAGTAAGTGGTCGAGGCAGAGGAAAATCCTGTTCGACATTTGACCCAAAGGAATTAGCCATCACAATTTCTGAGGTCTGGGCAGAAGTCTCGATTTGAGTAGACCCATATGCTTCCTTGGGTTGTTGGCGCAATTGTTGTCGAGTTACCATTTCCACACAAATAATCGTGCTTGAAAACAAACTACAGGTGCACGTTTCCTAATATAAATAATACGATGGGTATAACTATACGTGAAAGAAAGGTTTGGGATTTACAATCATCATAAATCGATTCCAAACTTCACCACAAACTTGTGTAATAATAGTTATATTTGTACAAAAGATATGCAACTAGATTATAGACAATCAGTTAAGCAATCGAGTCCAAGTATATCATTTAAATGCAAGTCATAAAGTTCACTATTGAAATTCTCCAAACATTTATCTAATTTGTTGTCAACTTGGGCAGTC
Source organism: Allium sativum (assembly GCA_030737875.1). Lineage (NCBI taxonomy): Eukaryota > Viridiplantae > Streptophyta > Magnoliopsida > Asparagales > Amaryllidaceae > Allium > Allium sativum. The sequence goes on along the minus strand of JASFAX010004061.1, from coordinate 12,613 downwards.
GACAACAGAGTATATTAGCCTAAAACATACAAGTTTTTTGTTACAGAACAGGTGGTAATGAAAGGTTGTTTACTGTTTCTGCACTTAGCACAATACAAGAAGATCGGTAATCAGAGGGGCTGAGGGAATAATGTAAAAGTATGATGGACTGGCAATAACTGATCCATAATGGATCGGTACTAACCGACCCATAACGGATCAGCTCTGACCGATCCATAATGGATCGACACTGAACGATCCATAATGGATCGGCCCAGACCGATCCATAATGGGTCGGCCAAACTGATCCATAGTGGATCGACACAGACTGATCCATAGTGGATCGGCACCAAACGATCCATAACGGATCAGCTCTGACCAATCCACAATGGATTAGCATTGACCGATCCATAATTGATTGGCCCAGACCGATCCATAATGGATCGGCCCAGACCGATCCACAACGGATCGGCTCTGACCGATCCATAATGGATTGGCACTGATCCGTCCACAACGGATCGGCCTAGACCGATCCATAATGGGTTGGCACAGTCCGATCCATAATGGATCGGCAGCCGGTCCATCAATGCTTAATGGATCAACTCTGACCGATCCATAATGGATTGACACTGAACGATCCATAATGGATCGGCCTAGACCGATCCATAATGGGTCGGCCAAACCGATTCATAGTGGATCGACACAAACTGATCCATAGTGGATTGGAACCAAACTATCCATAACGGATCGGCACTGACCGATCCATAATGGATCGGCCCAGACCGATCCATAGTGGATCGGCTCTGATCGATCCACAATGGATCGGCCTAGACCGATCCATAATGGGTCGGCTCAGTCCGATCCATAATGGAACGGCAACCGGTCGATCAATGCTTAAAAGTTCTCCAGCTTTTATGTGTTATGACCAAAACCTTGAAGTTCAAAATACAACCGGCTCCGGTAACTTCAGCATGGTGTCAGCAATACAAAGCCTAACTTAACAACAACAGAATTGCGACCAATACAAACGGATTCGTGCATCGTGACGACATTATCAAATCAACGAGTATGTTCATCCTCAAGATGTTATTAGCAAAAGGAAAAATTCAAGTGACTACGTACTCGACAATTCAACATGAATTTCTTTACAAGAACGAAATTAAGGTTTACAAAGTGTCGATTTCAACTCAGAATTCAACACAAAAGTTCTCTTACATGTTGCTGAAACAAAAGCATACAAAGTTTCAAGTCTTAGATATTTCAACAAACATCTTATATGTATCATACCGAAATCACTACTTAAGGGATTCAATACTGTTTGAATCTCTAATCCACTCATATACGATTCTAAACCCAATTTCATCACAACTCCAATTCAACACAGGACCCCAAATCAAAGATCAATTCAAAGTTAAAGAAGCAATCACTTATATTGAGTGCAAATCTTCGGATTTAAAAAGATTCCTCCGATTTGGTTCGAGAAGTGATGAAACTTGTGATATAGAGAGAATGATCTTGGTGTTGGATTCAGAGCTTCAAATGGTAAACGAGGCGGATTTGATTAAAATTGCTTGAAATCAGCTGGAAAGAAACAAATAGAACGTCGGTTTTCTCCAGAGCAAAGGGGTTGCCGCAATTAAAGTTGTTTTTTGATCAGAGGAAAACAAGAGTGAAGAAGACCACGGGCTGAAAATATAATATAAAGGCCACCTTTAATTGGGCCGACCGATCCATAAGGCCTCGTCAAGGTCGATCCATAAAGCAATGTCACAACCGACCCATAACGCACATCATATCCGGTCCATATAAATTAATTCATGATCGATTCATGGTGAAATGTACGTTTCAATCCATACAAATAAAAATAACAATGTAATTTTTACGATCCATCAATATGTAATGAAACATAGTGTGTTAAAAATGTTTAGTTTAGAGCTTACAATTTTTACAAATAAAATTATAAACTCCAAGGGGTAAATGTTTACCCACTAAAAATCGTATATACATTGATGGGTCGGACGTAAAGAAAAGTTATGGGTCGGTCAGTATCAAGTGTAATGGATCAGTCGATTATCTAATGGGTCAGCCGGAGGCAAGGAGATGGATCGGCACGGGCTTGGTAGTATGGATCGGCCAGGTTTAAAGAGTATGGATCGGTCGTGGGGAAACTAACTAGATGGATCGGTCTAAACTAGAAAGGATGGATCGGTCAACTTCATCAGCAATGGATCGGTCGTCATCACAAGGCATGGATCGATCGACATTATAATAGATGGACCGATCGGACAGAGACAACTGGTGACAGCTGGATGGGTCGGCATAAAGTTAACCAGTGGCATTTTCGTAAATAAGTGTGAGACCGATCCATAGTCTGCATATAAGATTTCAGCTTCTTCACTTCATTCTCCCAACACCTATAAATACCCCATGGCTTCCACATTTTGGGAGATCGATTCCTAGCTCCACGAAGTGCCGCTCAATTGTTTTCTCAACTGTTTAAAGCCATCCTAACCTCCATTAGAGTTCATTCAAGCTCCGATCTACATTCTCATTCTATATGGAATCAACAAAGATCAGCCGAATGCGAAGTTATGCAAGATTCATACCCTTAATCTCCACAACTCTAGAGATCTAAGGATTTTCATATCAAATTCGAGAGATTAAAGAGATTAAAGTGAGAAACTTGTAGGACAAGAGAGAATGTATGAGATCAGAACAAGCATGTACTTTGTAATCATTGAAATGCTAATGAAATCCTCTCTTACAATGGACGAAGGTCAAAATTGAGACCGAACAACTTTAATTTCCTGTGTTCTTATTGTTTTTCTTGTGTTGTGGCTCCAGTTTAGTAGATCTAATTACTTGTGAATTGTACATATCCTCTTCGGAGGTATTTGTGCCATTTTTTGTGTAAAAACGTGTTAAGAATTGGGTTGTACACACATAGTGACTTATGACATTGCAACCATGCTTATTAGTAAACCTAAACCTTCTAGGTTAAACATAAATAATAATAAGCAAAGGGGTTCCACGTCTGTTGTTGTATCAGGTTTTGGGGACTCTTAAATCCTAGATATTTGGGAGCACAAGCTTAGGGGGTTTTGGCTTATGTCAGTCTGCTGTTTGGAACCCATATCAATCAGTTTCCCTGTATGTATTTTATTAATGGGGTCCTGCACTAGGTAGGTGCCAAGGTATGCTTTATTGAACTGGATAGTAAGAGGTTCACATGAGGGTGGTTACGGGTGCGTTTCGGTAGAGCCATGAGCGTGCATGAATCCGACTAGGGAAGCACTATAAAACTAGTAAATAGGTTTGTATTACATAGTTGTTGGGTTAGGGAGTGATACACCCTATTGTCGGGGCTGACACTGAGTATTTACGTAGTAGGGAGCTGATCGCTTGGGTAGTAATTAGGGTACACCTAATCCTGCTGTTTAAGCCTGTTGTTTATTCCTGTTGTTAATCATGTTGTTATGTGATCATGTTGAATTTCTTATACTAGTATTGAAGTAGACATATATGTTCAGACATTACCTGTTTAGGATATAAATGTGAAGCATTACCAGATCAAAGTTATTCCTGTCCATCATGCTATTCTGTTTAGTTTATCTGTTATGACATTGTACCTTTCTTATCCAGTCTTATTTACCTGTCTTGGCATTCCTATTTTATGCATATTTGTAAGTCAGTGGAACTTGCCAGACTTTATGTCTGACCCTTTTTCTTTCGCCTCTTTCTTCCTTCCCCCCCCCCTCCCCTTAAAGGTCCACAGAGTAGCAGCACTCAGCAGTGACTAGGATTTCTCTTACAGCTCGGACTTGACTTGGACTTCTTGAGATGTATCGTTTTGACTTGCTCTCTACTTTAGTATGGCTTGGGATATGATTTTATGTACTCTGATATTTTATTTCTTGAGATGTTTTGAAAGACAGATTTGAGACAGTTTGCTAGTTGTAAATGGGTTTTTATGTATTTCTGAAACTATGCTTTATTTCTTTTATGATAAACTTTAATATTTTCCGCTGCTTATTTTATCTATTCTGGAAATGTTCTGTAATGATTACCTATTGTGCTTCACGAAACTTGATGCATTCTCTTATGAGTGACATTAACGGATGTGGGGTTTCACAAATATTGTGTCCATTGCTAGTCCAAAGTTAAATCGATCATATAACACAGTATAAAACATTTGTATATAAAATCTACAAATACGCTCTCTCATATATACACTCAACTCGGTCTAGGGTATTACTAACACCATCTCTATCTAGTTACGCCACAGAGCCAAGGTTATTATTAAACCTTATGCTTTGATACCACTGTAACGATTCAGTGAAATCCGACGCCGAAATTTTGACGATAATACATATACCAATATTTCTTGTCATAACCTAAGTATCGAAAACACCAGATAGTTAATAGAAAGAATTTAGAGAGTGAGGAAAATATAAGAAAGAAATATTAGAATAGAAGAAAGAAGAAGAACTAACTAACCAACAATACACAGAGTCTCACATCGCGGTGGAATAAAATATAATATAGAAATAAATCTTTATTGAGAGCTTGAAACAGTACGTACAAACATCAGAGTACAACATATAACCAATGAACCAGGACAGTTATAATAATATGTCTTTACATACAACACACAATGGAATAACACTAATGCATCTAAACTCCTTCAGCATATCTTCTGAAGTTCGTAGCACCCTAACCTGAACCTGTAAAACTCGGTTTGACCCGAGCATTGCAAACGTCGGGACCAGTCTAGTGAACCAGCGTGAGAAAACTCACTAAGTTTATAGATAACATCCAACTTTATTTTAGAGTAAAACGTCGTTTTGAAAGAGAAGGATAATCTTAAGACCGATCCACACATAAATACAAATGGTTTTTAACTTACGATAACCCAAAACAATCTTTGATATCAACTATTCTGATATTATAATAATATCTAAATCAAATAAATAACCATCTAGCAGAACGCTTGCATCTCGAGTTCTACATACATAATATATAATCAAAAACCACGGGGAATGGATTTCCAACTATGAGAAGGCATGGAACCACCTTCTAATAGTGTATCTCTAGAAAGGAATACACTGGGTTCAACAAGAACATCTTGCAACCTGACTACACATGACCGACCACTCATTTATTCCGAGTGTACCGAGTATCTTATCATCAACGGTCAATACCGAATAACCGTTTCCCGGGAGATACAAAAACGACAGAAGGAATAAATGAGTTTTTCTCTAGATAGTGATAATACATCCTAATGGCAGCGACCCACATAGCCATGATGCCTGCTCGATTTTTATCATTTTCCAGTTGATAAGGATCGAGGTTACTATTAACTTTTAGAACATATCACGTCTTCATTCACTTTGAATACCACATCGTCAAATCCTTCAGAAATCACCAATTGATTTCCACATAAATACTCTGGCTGTTAAGCTAAGAGAAGTGCCCTTCTCCGCCACCAACTATGGTACATTTGAAGAAATCAACGTACGCGATCCCTTTGGAAATACTCTGTTACACATCCGTCCATACAAGTCATCTAGGAATAGGATAAACCGAAGGCACTGTCCTACCACATCCTTATATAGGAATCACCCTAAGGATCAAAAGCGAGTAGTCCTTACGATCCGAAAGATTCCAATCACGACAAAACTACATTCGAAATATTTCTGGGAGCTAATCAAGGAGATTTGACAAATAATCCTTTTGCTCATGAAGATCCACGGTCTTCACTTGCACTATCTTCAATCAGCATCTTCCATGTATTCGCTGCTTCGGAATGGTTTTCGAATATAAATTTGATCCTGGTCTTTCCGTCCCTACGTTATTTTAGGCCAAATTTTTTGATTTACGTGTGGAACCTAAGACTTCACTCAAGCCATTTCTTTTCGGTCTTAGTAAACCCCATGGGTACTGTATACCCCGATTTTTCAGTGCCTTCACACTACCTATGTTGTCACCCCTAGAAATTGGCAGGGGTGGCCCTCGAACCTGAGACCTATGTCTCATCCCAATTCGCCCACCTATAACCAACTGAGCTAGGAGTGTCGGGTCTTTTAGGCCAAATTTGATAGTCGATTATTTAACTATCAAATAAATAATCGTTTATAAAAATAAAATGAATTTACTGATTCAATACCCAACATCGTTTAGCCTCTTTAATTAACTAGTTGTTAATTAAAAAGTTTTAAGTTTTCCAATATTAGGATAACATCACTGTTTCTTATTTTATATAAGAATATTCAATTATCATTTCACTTTTACTTACTAACTTCCCATTGTAAATTGGTAAGTGAATAAATCTCTAAGTATACAACCCCAAACACCGAAACCAACATCAATTGACACCTCGAAAGTTACTCGACTCAACCGGCGTACATAGGTTCCAATTTCTTAAAAACCGTACTCCTTCGGAAATAATTTCTTATATCAATAGTGTTACAGTCTATGAATTACTTATTATATACGAAAACAATAATCTTTATTATTGATATTTATTTATTTTTCTCAATAATTTAGCCATTTAGGATTCTTCTCAAAACTCTTTACAATATCGTTTACGAAGCTACTATTTATTTCCAAATTTATACCATAATTTTTTATTAGATTTTCCAAGACAATTATCTTTACATTTATAAGCCAATGTTATTAAATTTCAATTTACTTGATAACTATTTACTAAACCGTTTAAAATACAAGCCTTTAAATCCAACATGAAATATTGATTTCACCTTAAATTTACAGGTCTATATTCCCATTCCATTTCCGTCTCTATTTATTTGCTAATCTCATTCACAAAGTGCTATTTTAATCGCATTTCATATATTTATAAACAAATTTACAAAAAACATATATTCGTTATAGTAAATCACTTTTCATTTCCATTTAAATCAATCCATGAACACTTTCAATTCCATTAGTTCATTTCAATATTTTAAAATCTTTTAAAATTCCATTCACGACACTTAAGCCCTTTTCGAAATCATTTATACACATCCCAATTTAGCTTATACCACTTTCCATTATTTACTAAGATCTTGGAATTTCCATTAATTATAACTAAATGATTTTAAAAACGTAAATAATATTTTGATGTTTATTTTTATAAAAACGTCGTATTCTAAATAAATATATAAATATAATTTTGAAAACATTCAGAATCGATTTAGTATCGATTCAAAAATCTTTTATTTTATCAATGGTACTGAAATAGGCAAACGACTACTAAAGTACCAACTCGTGAAATAAATGTTTTATCAACCAGTTTCACATTTAAACAAACACAATAACATATATTGATAAACATTATCAATATTAGTGAGGAATCCTATTCGATTCCTCCACCCTGTCAATTCCTGCATCACTAATTCATATTTCAACATATATTATAATGTATATAATTTAACTACTGGTGAGGAATCCAGTTGGACAACCTGTCATTCCCTGCAGCCAAATAAGTTTCCTCAAATAACTGATTCAATTCAATTTAACTAATAATTTCTTTAACAGTAAATAACGACAATTTAATATCAACCATATTATTTAGCAGTAACAATTCAAACAATCCATTATATTAAACATGTTTATATTATAAACGTGACCAATAAGGTAAGTTACCTCAATTAGTTATAATCGTTAAAATAACGATTTAGTTTTTCACTGAAATTAAACAAATGTTTAATCTCATCAGTTCAATCAATATATGAATATATATTTAACATACATACAATAATCAGAAACCATAGCACACGATTATAAACCGACTTATATAAGATATAAGTGAGACAAACTAAGAGAGTAAACTCACCTTGAGTTGGTTTGGTGTTTAAACAACTCGTTTCAGTTAGATTAAACAAGCGGTTAATTTAACTGAAAATTTATGTTACATCCAAACGCGCCCAGATTTGTTCAGTGGCACAGTTCTCATCAGTGCTAGTCCAACGCATCTTGAATCGTCGAATTCTGACAATATTTGAATAAGTTATTAACATTATAAGCATTCACTAATTTAATTGTAATTAAAATTCCTTAATCACTTTATTATAACTTAATTACATTTATAAAATAATCAGGCTGCATCGTATTTCCTACTTCCAGATTTTATACTGTTGCTTCTCGTTCGACCATAAACCCTTGCTTCAATACCAATATCCAACTGTTACACCTCCTCCTGATGATCGGAGGTCGACCTAACATTGTCAGGCGATGGGCCTCCCTGCCTTCATCTAACCCTGGGAGTCTGGCCACAGTCGATGCCTCCATGCTTCGCAAAAAGGACCTCAAATGCCAGTGGTTCTCGAGGTGATTTCAGCCACTATGACGAACTGGAGTCAATCATGGTCATCCGTTTAGAAGATCTCAGTGAATCGAACATTTTTTGTGTTGAATGTTTCATGAATTGATCAATGGATTTGCGAATTTTTGGGGATGAAGATTTGAATATGTTGGTCATTCAAATGTAGGGTGGTGGCCTGTTTGTTGGTTGACCACGCAGCATAAAAAATTAGGGCATTGACCAACGTTTTTAGGTTACCTCATACTTATAGACAACCCAAGTTATTAAAATATTATTATATTAAACTTCGTCCTGAAGTAACATACTAAAACATCCTTATACGACTTCTGATCGGAATGAAAATTGAAATCCTAGCATAAAAAAATATTCCAGACATAATGGAAAATGTTTTGTCGTAGTCCGAGGTTGTTTGTAAAAATTCATTTATAACTTAAAATGTGAATCGACACGCGTTTAAAGTATGCACGATCATAAAATAAATTCAATTAACTTGAAATTTGAAGTACCACAAAAATAAATCACTACGGATTTAATAAAATTAGTTTCGTTGAAATCTGAGTTTGTTAGAAAATTGGCTATTCTATAATTCCAAATTAAATCGATAAAATGATTAAATAAAAATCTAGGCGTTTACCACTCACATGATCAAACGATTATTCCGATTGATACAAAATTCGAAATCCCACAATAACTAACTAATACGGTACCAGTGGCACAAGTTTGGTTGCATTACAAGATTGTTTCCCAAAATGGAATTTTACACGTAGAACAACGCTATTTTTTACATTAAATTATTCGATGTCCAAAAATAATGAACTACCTAACTATCCTAACTCTAAACGTCAATATAAATTCAACGGAATTGGTTTCGTAGCTTAATTCGATCATTTGCTCAAGTTATGCACAAATACCTTCTGTTTAAATTAAATTTATTTAATTATGTGCTATACAAAACGTCTAAGCGTTTACAGCGACCGTTGTCACATATAATAACGAATTTCCATGAAATTTGGTTTCATACAATAATTTAACGTTATGGATCCAATGAAACTCGTTTCATCGAAAATCGAGGCCGTTTGCAAAATGGCTATTTCTAAGGGTTATATAATATCGATAAATTATATATAAATTCCAAAACAATCCAATCAAATAACAATAAATTATTATTATTATCATATATATCCCAATGGAATATATATATATAGCTTCAAATATAAAACAATATGGATTTTAAACTCAACATTAAAAAATTTGGGTTAAAGAATATCCAAATTATATAAAAATCCTTTTTAAATTTATTAAACATTATCGTTTATAAATGATTCCATAGCGACTTTCTGAAAATTTGATTTGGACATTACTAACAATCTATAATATGAAATCTTGATTTTTCTCTTTCATTAGAAAATTATAATCAACTAGATTCAAAAGTTTCTTGTTTCACATAATTCTGACTTATATCGGATCTTGTTTATTCAATTGAAGTTCAAAACTCAATTACGAACTACTATGCCGTTACGAGCTCATTTTAATTAAATATAAATTTTACTTCCAAACTTTATTTTTAATAAATGAATTCTATATAAAAATCCATTTCTATTTCTAAATTAATATTTAAACTAATTTAAATGTTTTTAATTTAACTGTCCAAAAATCTGGGTCATTACAGTATATCTATGTATGTAAGTATATATGTATGTATAGTAAATATTGATTTATGTATAGTAAATATTGATTACAATATCTATCCAAGTGTATAAGTCAATCCTATCAATTATTGTTGCTTTCATCGTGTTAAATAGATTGTTGTAAATTATCTTTCTGTATTAATTTGATATAAATTTTTTAAATGCGTTATAATAGAAATGATTGTGTGCTTAATACATGTCAGTTCTAATTAAATAATGATATTAACTGCAATTAAATTAATTTCAATTAAAAAATAATTGAATGTTATTTTTAATTAATAGGTGTAATAAAATAATCATATGTTTGGTATTGCGTGGAGTAAGTCACTTGTTGTTGTGACAGAGTTCAATAATGTTATGCTAGTAGTGTTTCTACCAGGCAATATGCTTGACTGCGACAGCTTGTTGCTACAAATATGGTACTTTGTTTGGTTTTGTGTGTTGGGTTACGTGCTTCTTTGTTCAATGGCTACATATGTGAAGCTCTGGCTCTGATCATAGTATTTTGGACGGTGGGATGTAACAACCCGTCTGGAATGGGCCTAACTTTCTACATAGAAAAGGCCCATCGATGCACAAATAATAATAACATATACTTCCAATGGAATTCTCAAACAGCGAAAGTAAAAAATATAATGCTCAAATAAGATGTACCATTTATTAAAAATCTCAGAAATACAACAGTCATAATTATATATGTTCAATGGATATATCAAATAGTTCATTTTCACAAGATTCCAAAAGAAGTAAAGCAATAACTACTAATAATAGCATAACAACTTCATCTTCTTCATCAGCTTAAATCACGACTTCGTCCATGGCTTTTACCCATCTACTTACTTGTTGGATATGTTAAGGAGAGGGATCAGAACATAAAGTTCTGTGTGACTGAAATATGGTGTTACTTAATGTCCATACCCTAAATTTTTAGCAGGTTACATATGTCAAGGTATGTCTACGCAGCACACAAGATTCACACAACACCAAGTATCTAACAATGGGGTGGATATCCAAGTGAATCGCCTATTATTGTTTTTAGGGTAAAAACCCAACGAGGAGGGCATTCTTTGTCACTTAGGGCCCTATTAAAGGTGGATTCTTATAATCTCTTATAACCCTTAGGTGGACCCCTAGCCCCTTAAGATCCTTCCTAATACGTTAACGTTCGTAAGTCTATACTCTCACTTATAATATGAGAAGTAGTATTGCGAACGTTACTACTTAACTAATATTATGGTAGGACACCTATGTCGCATAAGACTTCCCTTAGACAGTTGGTCAGCATGCAATGGTCATATATCTTTTATTTACCAAGTTTGTCCCTAGTTGATTCCTTACAAGCTTCTAGTGGAAGTGGACATCCCCATGAACTACCCTACTATGTTACCGTTTATGCCTAACCACTTTTAGAGAAGGAGGACCCAAAGACTTACTTTAAATTTAATAAGGGTAGGTCCCACGATTTTGGTTCCACTCCAAGGAGTAAACCTTCGGAGGGATCCTAGTCCTAACCACTTAATACCAAATTAGATAAAATGAAAATCAACCACTTAAGACCTTCTCAATGTGTAGTAAACCCACTTATTTTCACACGCAATAGATATATATATATATATAGTTATATAGTTATACACACACACACACACTAGACCTCTCGCATTAAACCGTATACCTATAGATGCTGGATATGCCGGTCCGTTCTGGGAAGAATTCTACTACAAGTTGGTTTAACCTCGTGTCTAGTGCACTAAGTTTTTGAATGGCCTATGGCATCTAGACATCTCACATTAATTGGGCCTACTTGTGGTTGTTGGATTTGTCGGTCGGTTCCGAGTATACTTCTACCACAAATGGAAACTAACCCCGTGTCTATGTGTCACTATTAATATATATTTAAATCCATTCTATATCCGCACACACAAGCAATCAATATATTCATATATGATGACAATTCGAATTCAAACCTTAACCTAATCGCACTTATTACATTAATATTACATTAACTACGTTGATTATGCTATGTTAATAATATAGTAATAACACGTAACAACGTTAAATATTCACATAAACGAGGAAACGTTCTAATTAGGTGACAACTGTCAATTTGTCCAAATCAAGGCATACAAGTTAGTTTTTCCATACTTTTACTGCTACAACTTAGGCATGATGGCATAATAACAAGATAACATATAGTAGTGGATGGAAAATATACATTCGTACAAACATTCAACTTGCATCGTAGGATTGTTGGAAAGATCTCAATACTGGATTAAAAATAGAGTATTACATACGTTTACTTATATGTTTATAATTTATAATTTTCACTTTGTCCAATTCACCCCCTTTTTGGGTATTATGCACATAAAAACGTTTATATTTGACGTATTTCAAGTATGAATACGTTTGGATTCAAAATAGAATCCAAACCTAATTAAATTATGAAATACCCAAATCTAAACCCTTTTAGGTTACAAATCAAATGTTTGATAAAGGTGAATTATACAAAATAGAAACAATAGTAGCAACACCAATTTTCGTCTTTAACACAATATTGAAATCAAAAGTCCACAAAACCCAAATAATCATGACAATTCATATGCAAATATAAAATATAGGACTTGGG
>JASFAX010000415.1:0-63742 GCA_030737875.1 Allium sativum | reverse complement strand
GAGCTAACAGGCACCGTATACAATTTGTAATGATTAAACTGATAAAAACCTATATATATTTTTATACATGAATATAATAACATGATAAAATAATTTTAAGTGAGAAGGAGTTCTCACATTGGTTTCCACTCCGTCATTCTTTATTTGACGATTTGGATTTAAATCTATCTCAAACTCTAACTTGCTCCAAATTTGACTAAACTAGTGTCATTGCGAAGCCCTCGTCGAGATGGTTCCAACCGATTCTGTTTCGCTGAATTCCGAGTTTGTATGAAAAAGTTATGCTTTTTATAAGATTGCATACATATATGATGTCATTAACGATTAACTGAATAATTAATTACCCTTAACACTTGCTATTCTCTTCCTCTAATCTCTTCCTTCTCCATTTACAGCCCACTTTCCCTGCTGCAAACACACACCCCAAACATCCCATGGCCGCAACTTGCTTTCACTCTCCCTCCTTCTTCACTTCACTAAAATTCAAGCTACAAACGCCATTGTTTCTCTCTTCTTCTCCTCTACAATCTCCACACTATGAACCCAAGCTCAAGCTCTCCATCAAAACCCATATCCTACACAAAACGAACGCTTCCCTATTTTTCTATAATAAAAAATTTCACCAAATCGCCTCAAACTTCGCATATAAGCTTCATTCCACATCACAAATCCATATATAATAACCAACTCGATCACCGTTGCTTCAAACTTCAAAAAATTCGAGCCCTAGGCTCTTTGAACCTCACGCTCATAAAATGCTGCATACAAAACCTATCCTAACCGATCAAATACCTGTACCAAATTGAAGAGAAACTCAAATTGAGCTTGAAAATATATATATATATATATATATATATATATATATCTTATGATTTATAGCTTTTTATTTCATTTGATTTTAGAATTTGCATTTAGGTTTAGAAAATATGGAGAAGCGGCTGCCGTGTATTCGGTATTTAGATTAGGTTTAGGAGAGCTTAGGACAACTTATAGTGGAAGGGAATTATTTTTTTATTAATTATTCTATTTTATTTTATTCAATTCTCCTCAATTTTTGTCTATTTTCATCATTTAAAAATCCGTGTGATCACCTACGGATCCCGTTTTCGATGAAAATTGAGATGCATCTACTCTTCGACATTACATACACAACAAAACTCGTTTCGTCGAATTCCGAGTCCATATGCACAAACAGCGAATTTTTAAAGTTAAAATATTTTCTTTTTTCACTTTAAAAATCACGCCCGGCCACATACTAACTCTAAAAATCATGAAACTTGGAATATTACCATTATTCGACGCTATAGAATCAATAAAAAAAAGTTTCGTCGAATTTCGAGGTCGTCTCAATAATGTTCCTTTGTAAAATTGCTCAAATTAACTTCAAAAATGTGATTTTAGTGTACCTTTTCTACTTGTACACTCAAATGCTAAATTCAAAAATTATCCTCTTTTGGATTTAACCATTATTGGACGATACAAATCCAAAAAAAAGTGGAATCGAATTCTGAGATCGTCTCAGTAATGTTCTTTTGTAAAATGACTACCTATTTTTGAACAAATGGTTTTGTTTCGCACGACCACATACTGACTCCGTTTGACGTGCATTTTAAAACTCAACAATGATTTGTCATTATGAATCCAAAAAAAAATTAACTCGTCGAATTCTGAGCTTGCTAGCAAAATCTCACTTTTAAGGGCTATGCAATGATTTTGAAATCGAATTTTTTAAATTTTCAAAACAAAGCTTATAAATCAATTTAATAATTTTACTGAGTTTGTTTTATGTCAAATAAAATGTAAAAACTAGTTTTAAAATCATTCTCAAATTTTATTTAGCAAAATTAACCCATTTATGTTCACATATTCCTTAAAATAGCTTAAATTAAAAGAATTAAATTGGTTCAGAAAATACGGGTTGTTACAATCTCTCCTACTTAAAATCTTTTCGTCCTCGAAAAGGAACGAAGATGAAAGTTGTTTAACTAACCAACTCAACTTTCATTCTGGCTTGAGTTCTTCAACTTTTTAATTTCTAAGAACTTTCTAATTTCTCAAAATTTTGGCTAACACCCTAAATTTTGTGAAAAATTTCGCCATAACCTCCTTTGTACGGGTTGATCAGTAAAACCACAACTTGCCTCACAGTGCCCTCATCAATCAAAAAGAAAAGGCCAAGTGGCTTGTCAATCGGCTCACAAAATCAGCAAACCCTAATAAATACAGTAAATATGTACCTATTTGTCATGCATACAATTTTATTCCTCTACTTAGCTTCCATGCTATGACCTGTTCATTATATACACATGCACGTATATGCAATTTCAAACAGTTTTCAATTCAATATTAAATTCGATTTAGCTAAATCTTACCTTTCATTTTCTTATTGGTTAAATTAATTATCATTCCAATAATTTTATTTGTTAAATTAATAATCACACATCACAATCAGCAATCAATTAGTTGATTAACCTTTCAAACATATAGCTTCCATATATACTCCAAAAATCATATTTTTGGTGCCAAATCAAAATCTAAGTATGGTTCTCACACCAGTCAATTGAAAATATGTAGATATCCCACTTTCGAAACTCGAACACAAACTATTGATGTTGTACAGTCATTAATAGAATCATCCGCGGGCGACTAGAGTGTGATTTTATATCTGCCTAGTATATTTGAGACTTCGTATACACGTGGATCAGACGTATACTCAAAATCTTCTTATACCCGATAGTTCAAAATCAATTTAAAATAAAATAATCAAATACGTATAATAGATATAAAATTTCAAAACTAAATTTATTTTTTTATAAACAATATTCTATGAACTCATTCTAGGATACTACTGATCCTACCTCTAACGAGTCATTCCCATAGGATATTACGAATCCTGTATCTAATGCATTCTTTTGCTTAGTTCTAATGTGCCTTGTTCTCTAGCTTTGTAAACCAAAGCTCTGATACCGCAATGAAATGACTTGAAATCCCCATAAATGAGGAGCCCAGATTGCTTCGAAAACACGATGCTTCAGAACACAAACAACAGAATTTTTCACCGTGATTACAACAATATACATCAGAGTACAAGTATATATCGGAGTATGAATAAATATTATAGCTGAAAATATCAGAGATTTACAATTTCTAAACAACGGAAAATAAAATAAATGAATAAAATGTGCAGTAGAAAATATCTACAACCACAACTGAAAGAGATAAAAGGATACAAAGCTTTCCGAATATAGCTCCAGCTGTGATCCAGGATCCTGTGAAAAGAAGTATCTGTGAAAACCAAAACTACTAGCTGCCCATGTGGAAAATATGGGCACCCAGAATTTAGATTAAAACAATAAACTCCGAGTCAGTCATGGAACTGGTGTGAGAACTAAAACATTTATTAGCTTGATTTTAAAGTTAGATAAATCATGGGGCCATAGTTTATAACACTGAAAGGGTTTATCCCCCATGGATACTAGTGCATAAAAATAAATAGCGCAATGATAAAGAGAAAAATGAAGCTTTTATACGACTCAGGTCCCATCACATAATGAACGCAGTCGAGGATAGAATTTTCCCTTATAATAGCTAAATATGCTTGATATGCGAAATTTCACCTTTTATTATTACTAAAAGTGAAGAAATCAACTTCAAATATAAATGTATCAATCAGAGGCGGCGTAGGTACCATTGTATTATGTCGCCATATAGGTTTACAATGAAAATCGCAAAATCGCGTATTGGAAATTGGATTTCCATCTATGAATCGAGGCGAGGGATCATCCCCACCGATTACGAGACATTCTAGCAAATGCCTCAGGATTCCCCGTAGTGAACACCTTGGATCTTCATGGTCGGTCATCCGTTGATGATTGGCAATACCATAAACTATATGTTAGTCGTATCTATCGAACCTCTAAAATGGGTCAGTATGTCAACCACACTGGAGCCTCTAGGGACTCAAATCATATCCGAGATTTCAATCGGCCCGAATTCCGAGGTACCTCGCTTTCCATCAAATAATATGCAACATCCACATAAGTAAACAGTCCGGGCTCCATACCATGACGTTACTCGTAGCTAGAACTAACATGTGTTCATTTCCATGCAGTCACTATCCTGTTTTTGGTTTATACCGGGGTGCGAGGCTCGCGAATTAATGCTACAAAAAGCTATGCTAATTAAAGTTGTGCTTTTATCATCAACCACAAGACTCAGCCTTTCAACAAAAGTCTTGATCATTTGCATCTCAGCATGCCACACTGGCAATCCATACAGTACCACTGATTTCCACCAATATATAACCATTAAGCTCGTACATCTCAGAGAAAGGTGTTAAGCAAGAGAATAAATTCTACGCCACCATACATATATATGTAATAGAGAACAACGAATACAGTATAAAGGAATACAATGTCGAACAAACTATCCATTTGCAAGTCCGTTCTGGGTCTGAACGAAACCGGAGGCTCCTTATTCCTCGTCCCATATGTCAAATACAGGAGAGAGGCCCTCGCATATCCGGTCGATCTCCAAGTACGTCTGGACGATCACCACTTATTACCTTGTCTTGGGTGTACATCCCAATCAAGACATCAGTAATCATCCAAACGATGTGAAGATCTCTGGTCTTCAACCACCGTCTTCATATCATCGACATTTAGTCATCGTATCAGTTATTCAGAATGGGTTAAACCCGGTGTTTCCAATTAACTCGCGTATCTTATAATCAAGTGTTATAAAAACACGTCATACGCCTCATTCCAATTCTGAATATTATTTTATTCAAATATTCATATCTTTTGGGAAAGTTTCCCATTAATTTTATCAAAGATAAATTCATTTAAATTTTCTCTTTGATCTTCCTTTTGATAACGTTTTCAAAAGATTTTTTTATAAAATCTTTCCATAATTCTAAGCCAAATTTAGGTTTATACAACTAGTCGGGATTATCGAGCCATATCAAAGTAATCATTTATTTATTAATCCTAATCCCAACCTATTCATCCCATGGAGAAAAACTGGTAGTACTCCATATCTAACACCCACTATGTTATCGATAAAAAGAATTACTATTTCCCGTTCAAATCTAATTAAAGATTTAACTATCCCTAGAGTAAAACGGTGGTACTCCATTCTCGATCATTTCATGAATTTGATAAATTCAATTGTCCCATCCTCATTCCAATCTTATTAAAGATTCATTAAAACTCCAGTTCGGTTTTAATCTCAAAAATCATTACTTTATGATTATTCAACTTTAGGAAAATTAATCCCGTCATTCACTGGGTTAAAGAACCATGTCATTTAAAACACAGTTCACGAAAAACCCAAATCATCTTCAATAAAAATGGAATCTTCACGAAAATCCAACAACATATAATCGATATAAATTTCCGTATCAAACTAATACTATAATCAGAAAAACGGCTTGGCCTTTTAAATTCTATATACAGTAACGGTCTTCCCTTACAGAAGCTCTTCCCGATTATTACCAAATCGAATTTCATTCAATTCCAATTTAATATATTAAATTGGAAAACTTTTGTAACAACCCTGATTTTTGGGGCCAATTTAAAAATTTATTTTAAGTAAATTTAATGAGTTTTCGATATTTAAAATAATTTATTTAAAATAAAAATGATTGAAAGTTGATTTAAATCGAAGTTAGAATGAATAATTTAATTTTAATTATAAAAAGAGTTGGAAATAGCGCGGCAGTTTGAAAAGTCAAACTTGACCATAAAGAAAACATACTGTAAACTTCAGAATTAGACCTCGGCACTAGCGCCATTGCGTTCGGAAGACGTCAAAACCTATTGTTCGACAGTCGTTGGGGTCTGTTTTGTGATCGTATGGAAAAACCCTAATTTTCGGATTAATTAAATAAATAAATAAAATAAAAATACGCTGAATACACGTATAAATATGGATGAACAGTACTCCTTCCCCTTCGTTTTATTTCCGCCGCCGAACCCATAAAGCTCAAAATTTTGAGCTCTTATTCCTCCCAAACCATGGAGAATTAGGGTATGCCCCTTTGGACTTTTTCGAAGTACTTCACGAGCTCTTCCATCTCCGACAAGAATCACCTCCTCTCGCGCCCTGTAGCTCTCGAAACGAGCACCCAAAGCCGCGGCCTTCGAACTGCCGCCGGACCCACACGCCGCCGCTCCTCCCCATACTCCCGGCGTGGATGCGCCTCCCCTAGGCCTTCCACCTCCAACAATCCGCTCCTCAATCCGATCATCAAATCTCCCGATTTCTTGATCCAAAGTTTTGAACTTTCTGAAAATATAAAGGTAAATTCAATCTCAGTTTTGCCACGCTTTTAAGCGTTACAGCGACAGTTGTTAAAAGTCAGTTCTAATTTATTCGTATGAACTTCGAATTGAAATCTTTCAGATCCGAAACTGCCATGACTTTGAACACGAAATCTGATCGAATCCGAACCTTCATTCCAGTCCCGAGCAAGGTGAGAATTTATTTTTATTTAATTTAATTAATTTAATTATTATTATTGCGTTATGTGAAATTGAAAGTCAAATACAATTAGATCTGCGATGAATGTTACCATGGGTTATGGATTCAAATGGTTGTGATGTTATGATTTTAGATCCGTTATTTTCAGTCATAGATCTGTTAATTGAAATTATAGATCGGTACGAAAAATTAGATTTTTACCTTGTTTAAATTGTTGGAGTATGCCTTGTGGATATGAATCATGTATAAATCTATCATCTTGTACATCGTTATGAAATTTACATCGTTATGAAATTTACATCGTTATGAAATTTACATTATTTTAATGTGAATTAAAGTAGGAACTTACGATGTAATAAATTTACATTTTTAGGATGTAAATATAAAGTACATTTTGCATAGTGACAAAAATTACATTTTTCTTTGTAATTAAAAGTGAATGTACACCATATGTTAAAAATTACATTTTCTTTGTAATTAACATGTGAATTTCGTCGTATGTTAAAATTTACATTTTTATGTGTAAATTATATAGGAAGTTATACCGTATGATAAAAATTACATTTTTATATGTAATTAAAACATGGATTTGCATCGTATGTTAAATATTACATTTTTATATGTAATGTATGTAGGAAATTACACCGTAGGATAAAAATTTCATTTTTCTATGTAGTTAAAAGATGCATTTACATCGTATGATATGAAATTTGCTATGCAAATACATTTTCCTATGTAACTATGATATGAAATTTGCTATGCGAACAAAATTTACATTTTCCTATGTGTGACGGTCGGGAATTTCGCTCGATCCGAATCAGTCGTTAAACCGATCTAGACCGTTCGAAACCCCTGATCGTTGAGAACAGGACAAAATAGAACGCAGACGGAAGAACATTTCATTGCTATTACAACAATTCCATCAGATACAAGAATATACAGAGTATAAATGAATAAATTACAT
This sequence comes from Allium sativum, assembly GCA_030737875.1. NCBI lineage: Eukaryota > Viridiplantae > Streptophyta > Magnoliopsida > Asparagales > Amaryllidaceae > Allium > Allium sativum. Next base: position 56,295 of record JASFAX010000415.1, on the reverse strand, counting down.
TCGATAAATATCAGAGATTACAATAAATTACATAGCAGCGGAAAAATAATACAAAGCACAACTGAAGGTGATATACGGATACAGAGCTTTCCGGATACCATTCCAGCTGTAAACCAGGATCCTGTGAATATAAATCTGCAAAACCAAAACTACTAGCTGCCCGTGTCGAAAATAAGGGCACCCAGAGTTTAGGTTAAAACAATAAACTCCAGGTCAGTCATGTGACTGGTGTGAGAACTAAAACAGTTATTTAAACTTTACTTTAAAAGAGAGTAATTCAAGGGACCACGCCGTATAACACGGAACGGGTTTCCTCCCAAGAATACCAGTGCATAGAATAAACAGCGCAATGCTTTTTCGAAAAATGAAGCTATTATAAGACCCAGGTCCCATCACACAATGCAACGCAAGCCGGAGGATAAGGTTTTACCTTATAACAGCCAAACATGCTTGGTACGTTCAAAAACAAATCATTTGATACTATAATAAGTGTATAGTGTCAAAACAATTTCAATCATAAATATCAATCATAGACGGCATAGCATCCCATGCTACTATGTCGCCATACTAGGCTCTACAAATAAAGCCGAAATATCTCGTATTGGAAATTGGATTTCCGTCATGAGTCGAGGCAAGGGGCAAGCTCCTCTCCGCTTTCGAGACACTCTAGCAAATGTCTCAGGACTACACACTCTGGGCAATCCTGGATCTTCAGGGCCGGTCCTCACTTACGTTAGAGGATTAGTTATTCCTGAACACACGTTTCCCGGTCCTTACAGACCTAAAATCGAGGCGCCTCATCCAACAACCACAAAGGTGAAAAGTATATAAATGTCAGGGCTGGTAAGTCACTGACACCACCAAAGCTAGAAAGAAACGTCGTGCTCTCCCTGCAGTCTGTATCCCGTTTTTGACTCATACCGAGGTGTGAGGCTCGCGAATTCACGTTATACACAAAGCTGCCACATAGGCCGTGCTTTGATCATCAACCACAAGACTTTGCTTTTCAACAGAAGCCTTGATCCATGCAACTCAGCATGCCACATAGGCAATTCATGCCATGCGATTGATATCTATCGATATATAACCTCTAAGCTCGTACGTCTCAGAGAAGGGCGTTAAGCAAGAGAATAAATTCTCCGCTGCCAAACAGATATATATTTAACAGAAATCAATCAACACAGAATAAAATCCAATGTCAGACACACAATCCATTTACAAGTTCGTTCTGGGTCTGAACGAAACCGGAGGCACTTTCCTCGCATATCCATCGATCTCCAAGTACGTATGGACGACCACCAACTATTTCCATCCTCTTGGGTGTACAGCCCAATCAGGATCGTCAGTAATAATCCAAACGATGTGAAGACTTCCGGTCTTCGACCACCGTCTTCATCTTCGACATATCGTCGAATCGGTTATTCAGAATGGGTATAAACCCGGCCTTTCCGAACAACCCGCGTATATTAAAACAAAGGTTTCACAAACACAACATACGCCTCATTCCAATTCTGAATATTCTATTATTTAAATATCCACATCTTTTGGGAAAAGTTCCCATTAATTTTATCCAAGATAAATTCTTTAAAATTTATCCTTTAATCTTCCTTTGGATGTCATTTCAAACCAAATTATGGTTTCTAAACTAGTCGAGATTAGCGAACCACACCGAAGTAATTACTTATTTTTTTAATAATTTTATCAAGGCCCGTACAGTCGATTTCCAACAATGGCCATCGAACTGCACTTATAGCGACCTTTTTCAAATTTGATTTAGACGTATCTCCAAATCCAACCGTTAGATTTTGAATTTCAAATATTCGTTAGAAAGCTCTTTTCGATACGAACCCAACGGTTCTGGTTTTAGGAGAATCCGACGGTCAGATCTCCCGTAATGTCCGTTTGAAATAAATGGTCGAAATTCACGAACTGCCGTGGCGCGGCGCGTTCTATTCAGGCCATTATATTATATATATATAATATATATAATATATATTTCGTCGATTTCTATTTAAAACGAATTTTATAACTAGGTTTAAATTCGTTTCAAAAACAATTTCAACTTCCATTTCAATTCAAAGCAACATTGAATTCTTCTTTATAAATTCGTTTTAAAATTCATTTCTATTCAATTCAAATTTCAATTCGATTTGAATTCCTTTCAATTCGTTTTCAGTTCAATTCGAATTCGTTTTCTATTCGATTCAATTCAAATTGGTTTTCTATTCAAATTCAATTCAATTTCGTTTTCTATTCAATTCATTTCGAAATCGTTTTCTATTCAATTCATTTCGAAATCATTTTCTATTCAATTCATTTCGAAATCGTTTTCAATTCAATTCATTTAGAAATCGTTTTCAATATTCAATTCATTTCGAAATCGTTTTCAATATTCATTTCATTTTGAAATCGTTTTCTATTCATTTCATTTCGAAATCGTTTTCTATTCAATTCATTTCGAAATCGTTTTCTATTCAATTCATTTTGAAATCGTTTTCTATTCAATTCATTTCGAAATCGTTTTCTATTCAATTCATTTCGAAATCGTTTTCAATATTCATTTCATTTCGAAATCGTTTTCTATTCAATTCATTTCGAAATCGTTTTCTATTCAATTCATTTCGAAATCGTTTTCAATATTCATTTCATTTCAAAATCGTTTTCTATTCAATTCATTTCGAAATCGTTTTCAATATTCATTTCATTTCGAAATCGTTTTCTATTCAATTCATTTCGAAATCGTTTTATATTCAATTCATTTCGAATTCGTTTTCTATTCAATTCATTTCGAAATCGTTTTCAATATTCATTTCATTTCGAAATCATTTTCTATTCAATTCATTTCGAAATCGTTTTCTATTCAATTCATTTCGAAATCGTTTTCTATTCAATTCATTTCGAAATCGTTTTCTATTCAATTCATTTCGAAATCGTTTTATATTCAATTCATTTCGAAATCGTTTTCAATATTCATTTCATTTCGAAATCGTTTTGTATTCAATTCATTTCGAAATCGTTTTCTATTCAATTCATTTCGAAATCGTTTTCTATTCAATTCATTTCGAAATCGTTTTCTATTCAATTCATTTCGAAATCGTTTTATATTCAATTCATTTCGAATTCGTTTTCTATTCAATTCATTTCGAAATCGTTTTCTATTCAATTCAAAATGAATAAAATCGATATAAATATCGTTCACGTCAAAATGGCGTCAATCTAATCAACACGGCTTCATATATTTCTATTTTCAAATATTTCTTTTTCAAATATTTCTACTTCAAATATTTCGTTTTCAAATATTTCGTTTTCAAATATTTCTACTTCAGATATTTCGTTTTTAAATATTTCTACTTCAAATATTTCGTTTTCAAATATTTCGTTCAACACATGACTAATCTCAACGGATGAGTACTGTCAACACATGAACCTTTACTTTATATTGATAAAGATGTAAATTTTATTATTAAAATATTTCTTTCAACACATGACTAATCTCAACAGATGAGTACAGTCAACACATGAACCTTTACTTTATAATATTCTTTATTTTCTAAATTGGAATGAGGCCCAATCAATCACCATATAAGGTTAATTATATGGATTTTCATACATCACACGTATACAATAGCAACGATATATAATCAACCATTATCCAAAGTGCACTACACTGTATAAGCATCAAATATAGATATCTAACGCTTATAGCAGCCTGTCAATTAATTGATTGACATATTTAATCAATCAGGATGAGTGAACTTCAAATTTCATCCCAACACCCGTGTGGGGTTTCAAACAATCAAACACATATTTTATTTGTGTAGTTGGGCGATGTGTAAAATTTATCGACCCAATCAATGTCCTTCAAATAGGTGTACATAAACAAACCGTCCGGTTTGTAAATGAATATTTTATTTTATTCACTTCCACATTAAAAATCATATTTTTAACGATAAAATATTTTATTTCAACACATGAATTTCTATTCAGATCATTTACACAATAAAAATGATATTTTTATTTTCCTAACATATTTTAGAAAATTTCGGCGGCATAACGGCACGATACTAGAAACGGGACGAGGCCTAACCTTATCCCCGGTCTAGTGAAGGCCCACGCCATTCACACCTCAATCAAATTCAACAAACAACCAAATTCAAATCAAATCATCTAACTAATTTATGCAACCAAACAAACAAGTCCATGGTCTGTGGACGATTGTGTCGGGTGCTACTAAGCACCGTCTGCATCCTAGTATATATATATAACTAGAAAAATAAATTGAAAGGTGAGAAATTCTCACTGATAGCTATCCAATATCACGGCACTTCTAATGCAGGAAATCTTCACTGTTCTCGTCTCTTATCGCTTTTGTTGCCCGTAGCCACTACATATATAAAAATCACACATTTTTATATTTTGATGTCTTTAAAATAAAAATCACATTTTTATTTGTTCACTTTCAATTTAAAAATCACATTTTTATAATCGCTTCATATTTTAAAAAAAATACGAATTTTCACTTCGCTATTCAATATATAAAAATCGAATTTTTTGCTTTTTAAAAATCTAAACTTTTGCATTTTTAAAAATCTAAACTTTTCTCATTTAAAGATCTAAACTTTATTTAAATTCAAAATCAAAGCTTTGTTCTAACCCATGAAAAGAACCCACCAAAAACAAGAAAGACAGTGCTTTTAAATAAATAAATAAAAGAAATTACCCACATTTTTGGTAAAAATTGAATCTTGATCCGAAGGAGGGGGCTCACGTCGGTCCTGGGGGATGCAGGCCATCCGAGAAGTGGCAGGGGCGTCGCAGTGGGGTCAGGCGGGGGTTGGGCGGCACTGGCGGCGGTGGTCATCAAAGCGGCTTCGGGTGTGTGGGCTTGAGCGAGGAGAGGGAGAGGGAAGCGGGGGGGTGTCGGAGTGGGAGGTCGAGCGTGAGGTGGGGCAGCGCTTGGCGCGGCGGCGCCAGGAGGCTGGGCGGCGGCACCATCGGAGGAGCGACGGCTCGTCCGCCTCTTTTTCTCCTTTTTTTTTTTGTGAATGAATGGATCGGGGGGGCCTGAGTAGTTAAGGAGAGGGAAGGGGTTTTTATTTTAATTATTTAATTTTCCACCAAAAAGCAACTTTTATTTTTGACCTCAAAACGAGGCCCACCGCCTGTCGCCCATAGTGTTTTACCCCCATTCCGAACACAATGGGATATGTATCATAGGCTGATTTGGTCGTTTTGATCAGTTTCCGTTGAATTTACATTTAAATCGCTATATTGAATTTTAAACGTACATTTCAAATTACCGGGGTCACATACTAACTCTAAAAATTCTCGAAAAATATTTTCTAGCTTCGTATTGACAATACGGTCCTAACAAAACTAGTTTCGTCGAATTCTGAGACCGTTGGAAAAATGGCCATTTTCCAGTCGATTAAAATCAACTGAAACTGGTCAAACGTGTTTTCCTTTGCCACGCTCACACATTGATTCGAAAAATTATGAAATTTGAAACCTAGCAATAATTTGACATCACGGACCCAACAAAACTGGTTTCGTCGAAATCCGAGGTCGTTTGCAAAATTTCCATTTTTAAGGGCCTGAATTCCATAGCGACTATTCAGAATTTTCAACTGGACATATCTTTTGATTCCCGCTATGAAATTTCGATTTGTCGGATTCGTTGGAAAGATATTATCAATTAGAGCCTAATGTTTTTGGTTTCACTAAAATCCGGATTGTTTTGCACCCAGTACGTTCAATTGAAGTTTGAAATCGAATTATCGAACTACCACGCCATTTTCAATTCCTTTTATAATTATATATAATTATTATATATTCTAACGACGATTTATATAATATATACATTCGAATCATATTCAAAATAAATTTCTCGTCGATATTATTTAAAATAATCTATTTTAAATATTCAAAATTCGCTAAAATTGCCAAAATAAAAATTTTAAACTGGTTCAGAATTTCCGGGTTATTACAATCTCCCCCACTTAAAACTTTTCGTCCCCGAAAAGGAACAAAGTCGAAAGTGGTTTGATTAATCAACTCTACGTTCGATCTGGCTTCCATTCTCCAACTTTTCAGTTTCTGAGAATTTTCAAAATTTCAAAAATTTGGCTAACACCCTAAATTAGCGAAAAATTTCGCCATAACCTCCCCTGCACCGGGAGCCACTGGAAAATCCCGAAATTTCCATATAGGCCTTCTGATCTCAAAAAGAAAAAGAAAAAGCCAAGCGGCTAGCCAATTGGCTCATAAAATCATCATCACCCAAACAAAACAGTAAATTATGTAGTAAACATGTACCTATTTGTCGGGCAAACAAATTTTCTTCTTCGGCTCTAGCCTCCTTGCTATGACCTGTTCAATGTAAGTATATGTATATGCAAGCAAATGCGACCAATTTTCAATACAATTCAATATTTGGTTCAATTAGGCATAATGGTTCAAAATTATCAAACAAATAAACAAACAACACAAACATCAATCAATTAGTGAATTAGAGTTTCAAATTCATAATTTTGATATATATACTGAAAATCATGTTTTTGATGCCAATTCACAACAATGTGTTCTAGCTATATAAGTTTTGGTTCTCACACCAGTCTAATGGAAATATATAGAAATCACACCTTCGTCACACGAATATAAATTCTGACGACGAGTACTCAACCATCAGAATCATCTTCGGGCCACTAGAGTATGATTCTATATCTATCCAGTATATTAAAACTTCGAATATACGTTCATGACGCGTATATGCAAAATCATTATATACTCGATTGTCCATATTCAAAATAAATAAATATTCAAATACGTATAAAGTGATTTAAATTTTCAAAACAAAATTGTTTTCATTTGAAAAATATACTCTTCACACTCGTTCTAGGATACTACTAATCCTATCTCTAACGAGTCATTCTAATTGGATTTTACTAATCCAATATCTGATGAATTCTTTCGTATGGTTCTAATGTGTCTTGTTCTCGAGCTCTGTAAACCAAAGCTCGGATACCAAATGTGACGGCCGGGAATTTCGCTCGATCTGAATCAGTCGTTAAACCGATCTAGACCGTTCGAAATCCCTGATCGTTGAGAACAGGACAAAATAGAACGCAGACAGAAGAACATTTCATTGCTATTACAACAATTCCATCAGATACAAGAATATGCATAGTATAAATGAATAAATTACATACGATAAATATCAGAGATTACAATAAATTACATAGCAGTGGAAAAATAATACAAAGCACAACTGAAGGTGATATACGGATACAGAGCTTTCCGGATACCATTCCAGCTGTAAACCAGGATCCTGTGAATATAAATCTGCAAAACCAAAACTACTAGCTGCCCGTGTCGAAAATAAGGGCACCCAGAGTTTAGGTTAAAACAATAAACTCCAGGTCAGTCATGTGACTGGTGTGAGAACTAAAACAGTTATTTAAACTTTACTTTAAAAGAGAGTAATTCAAGGGACCACGCCGTATAACACGGAACGGGTTTCCTCCCAAGAATACCAGTGCATAGAATAAACAGCGCAATGCTTTTTCGAAAAATGAAGCTATTATAAGACCCAGGTCCCATCACACAATGCAACGCAAGCCGGAGGATAGGGTTTTACCTTATAACAGCCAAACATGCTTGGTACGTTTAAAAACAAATCATTTGATATTATGTGACAACAAGGAATTTCGCTCGATCCGAATCAGTCGCTAAACTGATCTAGACCTTTCGAAACACCTGATTGTTTTGAGAACACGACAAAATAGAACACAAACAGAAGAACATTTCATTGTATATTACAACAATTCTATCAGAATACAAGAATATACAGAGTATGAATGAATATTACACAGAAATATCAGAGATTTAAATTACATTTAAATACATCGCAGTGGAGAAACAATATAAAACACAACTGAAAATAATGCACGGATATAGAGCTTTCCGAACATCGTTCCAGCTGTAGATCAGGATCCTGTGAATATAAATCTGCAAAACCGAAACTACTAGCTGCCCGTGTGGAAAATAGGGGCACCCAGAGTTTAGGTTAAAACAATAAACTCCAGGTCAGTCATGTGACTGGTGTGAGAATTAAAACAGTTATTAATCTTTGTTTTTAAAGTTAGGTAAATCAAGGGACCACGCCGTATAACACGGAACGGGTTTCCTCCCAAGAATACCAGTGCAGAAAACAAACAGCGCAATGCTAAATAAAGAACAATGAAACTATTATAAGAACCAGGTCCCATCACACAATGCAACGCAAGCCGGAGGATAGGGTTTTCCCTTATAATAGCCAAATATGCTTGATACGCGAAATTTCATCTTATATTATTACTATAAGTGAAGAAAACAACTTCAAATATAAATGTATCAATCATAGACGACATGGGTACCATATATCATGTCGCCAATACTAGGCTCTACAATCAAAACCGCAAAATGTCATATTTGGAAATTGGATTTCCATCATGGTGGCTCCTGATTCGAAAGATCGATCGCGTAGTGCCATCTCAACGGCTTACGTCTCGGCTAGAGAAAACACCGTAATGCACATCCGCACTTTTGGGAAATCGAGTATCACTGTGGCTTACGTCCCGACGAGAGAAAACACCGCTTACCCTATCCCTCTGAGCACTAAGCTCACTCTCGGTCGACCGAATCCACGACACCACGAAGGTGCCCATCCACGAAAAAAGCATACTGATCAAACCATCAGTTTCCCACCATACCGGGGTGTGAGGCTCGCGAATCGACACTATACACAAAGCCGTGCTATATCAAAGCTGCGCTTTGATCATCATCCACCAAACTTTGCTTTTCAACAAAAGTTTGGATCACTGCATCTCAGCATGCCACACTATCAATCCATATCGTACCACTGATTTCTGCCAATATATAACCTCTAAGCTCGTATGTCTCAGAGAAGGGCGTTAAGCAAGAGAATAAATTCTCCACCGCCAAACAGATATATATTTAGCAGAGATCAACGAATACAATATAAAGGAATACAATGTCAGACACACCATCCATTTACAAGTCCGTTCTGGGTCTGAACGAAACCGGAGGCACTTTCCTCGCATACCCGTACAATCAACACGTACGTCCGGACGGCTACCACCGTAGTCCCTTCAAGGTAGCTACTCCCATCAAGGGCAACAGGATCACCCCTCCTTTCGACGTGAAGATTATCGGTCTTGCACCGTCTTCAACTTGGACCTGCCGTCGAATCAGTTATTCAGAATGGGTTATACCCGGCCTATCTGAATAACTCACGCATCTTATAATCAAGTGCTATCACAACACGTCACACGCCTCATTCAAATCCATAATATTCTTTATTCTTTGGGAAAGGTTCCCATTAATTTATCAAAGATAAATTCTTCTAAATTTATTCTTTAATCTCTTTTTGGATTTCAAACCATATCACGGTTTTCCAAACTAGTCGGGATAAGTGAACCACACCGAAGTAATTATTTATTTTATTTCCCAATCCCAACCTATTGACCCCATGGAGCAAAACTGGTAATACCCCATATCTAACACCACTGTGTTATCGGTAAAGTTAATAACCATTTCACGTTTAAATCTATTTAAAGATTTCACTATCGCTCGGAGCAAAACTGGTGATACTCCTTTCTTGACCACTTTAATCTGATTAAAGAATCCTTAAAACTCCACTTCGTTTTAGTGTTTAACTAGGTTAAAGGACCAATGTCTTTTAAAACACGGTCCACGACAAACCCACAATGTTATCCCATCGTTAATCGGGTTAAAGAACAAGTGTTATTTAAAACACTGTTCACGATAAACCCCAAAAGCTATTCCAACTCAAATTTATTTACTTAGAAATAAATAGATTTTTAATTCGAGTTACAACTAGTACATTTCGACAAAAACACATTTTTATCCTTACAAACGTGGAATTTTTCACCCCAACTTCTTCCAAGTCACTTATTTTAATTTTAAACAAATTATCGCTATTTTTAATAATTTTATCAAGGCTCGTACAGTCGATTTCCACTAACGGTCATCGAACTGCATCCATAGCGACCTTTTTCAAATTTGATTTGGACATAATTCCAAATCCAACGGTTAGATTTCAAATTTCTTATATTCATTGGAAAGCTCTTTCCGACACGAACCCAACGGTTCCGGTTTTAGGAGAATCCGACGGTCGGATCTCCCGTAATGTCCACGCGAAGTTAATGGTCGAAATTCGCGAATTGCCGCGGCGCGACGCGTTCTATTCAGGCCATTAATATATATATAATATATATTATATATATTTCGTCGATTTTAATTCTAAACGTATTTTATTTATCGTTTTAAAATCGATTCCAACTCTTATTCCAACTTTAAGCCAAAAATCAATTTATTCTACGTCGTTGTACTATAAACGATATTATTTTCAAAATATTTGAATTTGAAATATTTCCCAGTTCGATACTTATTTTAAAACGACTAAAATCGACATAAATATCGTTTACGTCCAAATGGCGCAAATCTAACCAACATGGCTTAACATATTCTGTTTCAAATATTTTCACTTAAAATATTCTATTTCAAATATTTCTGCTTTAAATATCCTATTTCAAATATTTTTACTTCACATATTCTATTTCAAATATTTTTACCCCACATATTCTATTTCAAATATTTTTACCTCACATATTCTATTTCAAATATTTTTACTTCACATATTCTATTTCAAATATTTTTACTTCACATATTCTATTTCAAATATTTTTACCTCACATATTCTATTTCAAATATTTTTACCTCACATATTCTATTTCAAATATTTTTTCTTTCAACACACCATTTCAACACATGAATATTTATATTTTATTTCAACACCTGACTAATCTCAACAAATGAGTACCGTCAATCACACGAGTATTTAATTTATTCAGCACATGAATATATATATATATATTTTTCGACACACGAATATATATTTCTTTCAACACGTTGATATATTTTCAAAATATTCTTTATTTTCTCAGATTTGAATGAAGCTCAACCAATTACCATATAATATAAATTATATGAATTTCACACAACACATGTGTATAACAACAACGGCAAATAATCAACCATCATCCAAAGTGCACTATCCAACTGTATAAGCATTAAATATAAGTAATTAACGCTTACACAGCCTGTCAATCTATCGATCGACATACAACTAACAATTGGGATTAGTGTACGTCAATTTCCATCCCAACACCCGTGCGGGGTTTCAAACAACAAACACACATTTTATTCGTGCAGTTGGGCGATGTGTAAAATATATCAACCCAATAATGTCAGTCAAATAGGTGTACACAAACAAATCGGCTGATTTGTTCATAAATATTTATTTCATGGTTCAAATTTTTCTAACACTTTTGAGAAAATTTCGGCAGCACAACGGCACGATACCAAAATTGGAGTAAGGTCTAACCTAGCCTTACTCCTTCGCCTTATCACGGCGCACGTCTAATCCTAACAAATTATTCGATTCGTTATTCAAACCACAAACTGGGGTAAGTTCTAACCTAGCCTTACACCCTTCGCCTTATAACGGCGCACGTCTAGTCCTAACCAATTTTCGATTCGATTTCAAACCACAAACCACAGACCACATTCAAACCAATATTCCCATCAATTCAACAAATATAGCAACCAAGCAAACAAGTCGTCCATGGTTTGTGGACGACGGGTGTCAGGTGTTACTAAACACCGTCAAGCATCCTAGTATATAATTATCTAGAAATAAAATTTAGAGTGAGAAGTTCTCACAGAGGTTTCCATTCGTCGCCCTTTGCTTTTGAACTGTTGAACCGTCTGGATCTGCTTGAAATGTCAATTGCAGCCCTTTGCTCGCTGTTCATATATAAAAATTATATTTCTATCACTTCATTCTAATCAATAAAAATCATATTTTTATTTCTTCTTCATATATATTTTCGATGCTTCATGCTATATAAAAATTATATTCTTATATTCCTACTTCATATATAAAGATCGAATTTTTTACTTCGCTAATGAATATATAAAAATCGTTCCTTTTTTCTATGTTAAAAATCATATTTTTATAACGGTGTTCATAGTATAAAAATCATATTTTTACACTGCTAACCTCATAACAAAAATCAAACCTTTATCGCAATGAAAACACTATAAAAATCGCATTTTTATTTTCTCTAATATATAAAGATCATATTTTTATATTCGCTACTTCGTTATATGTAAAAATCGAATTTTTACCGATAAAAATCCAACCTTTCTATGATTAAAAATCTAATATTTATGGTTTAAAAACCTCATTTTTACATACATAAAAATCAAACATGTTTATAAAGAAAAATCAAATCTTTTCCTATATCAAAATCTAATTCTTATTTTCCTACTTCACATATAAAAACCATTTCTTTTCTCTATTGTATATAATAAACTCGTATTTTTATTTAGCTCTCACTTAATAGAAATCATATTTTTAATCAAATAAAAATCAAATCTTTAAACCAAGAAAAAAAAATCAAATCTTTAATTATAAACATCCTAGCTTTTCTGCCATATTCAAATCAGATTTTTTTTTTCCTTTCAAAACATTGCTTTCTATCTTTCTTTGTTTTAAAAATTCAAACTTTCTTTGTTTTAAAAATTTAAACTTTCTTTGTTTTAAAAATTATAAATAAATAACTAAAGAGAAGGATAAAAAGTGTCTCACTGGTATCGTCGGAGATTGGGGCGTTGTGCGTCGGCCAGGAGGGGGTGGTGCTTGCTGAGGTGGCGCCGGAGTTTCAGGGTGGGGTCGTGGATGGTCGGAGGCGAGATGCGGTGGCTGGCGCAGGAGCTAGGGTTGGTGATTTGGGGGAGTTTCGCGGGTCTTGGGGGGGCGCAACTGGAAGGAGGAGGCGATGAAGAAGGGGAGGGTGTGGTCGGCTTGAGGCGGAGGTGGGGGAGCTGCTCCGGCGAGGTAGCGCTTCACGAGGTGGCGCGGTGGCCCATCCTGCGACGACGATCGTTTGGCTCTTTTTTTTTTTTTTATTTGGTATTGATCTGGTTAAAGGGTAAGGGGGAGAGATAAAAAGGGGGCTAAATATTTTATTATATTTTATATTATTTTAATTTTTCCATAAAAAGCAACCTTTACATTCGAACTCAAAATCGAGCCCACCGACAGTCGTCCATAGCTAATTACCCCCATTCTGAACCCAATGGAATATGTTTCGTAGGTCAATTCGACTGTTACAGTCAGTTTTCCTTCAAATTAAAATATGAAACAGTATATATTTAATTTTAACGTACATTTCAAATTACCGGGGTCACATACGAACTCTAAAAATTCTAGAAAAATTATTTCTAGCTTCGTATCGACGATACGGTCCTAACAAAACTAATTTCGTCGAATTTTGTGACCGTTTGAAAAATGGCCAATTTCCAGTCGATTAAATTCAACTAAAACTGGTCAAACGCGTTTTCCCTTGCCACGCTCACATATTGATTCGAAAAATTATGAAATTTGAAACCTAGCAATAACTTTACATCACGGATCCAACAAAAGTGGTTTCGTCGAAATCCGAGATCGTTTGCAAAATGGCTATTTTTAATGGCCGAAATTCCATAGCGACTATTCAGAATTTTCAACTGGACATATCTTTTGATTCCCGCTATGAAATCTTGATTTTTCGGATTCGTTGGAAAGATATTCTAAAATAGATCCTAATGTTTTTGGTTTCACTAAAATCCGGATTGTTTTGCACCCGGTACATTCAATTGAAGTTTGAAATCGAATTATCGAACTACCGCGCCATTTTCAATTCTATTTATAATTATATATAATTATTTATATTCTAGCGACGACGTATATAAATATATACGTCGAATTCAATTCTAAACACTTTTCTCGTCGATATTATTTAAAATAATTTATTTTAAATATTCAAAATTCGCTAAAATTGCCATATTAAAATTTTCAAACTGGCTCACATTTTCCGGGTTGTTAGAATCTCCCCCACTTAAAACTTTTCGTCCCCGAAAAGGAACAAAGTCGAAAGTGGTTTGATTAATCAACTCTACGTTCGATCTGGCTTCCATTCTCCAACTTTTCAGTTTCTGAGAATATTCAAAAATTTCAAAAATTTGGCTAACACCCTAAATTTTCGAAAAATTTCGCCATAACCTCCCCTGCAATGGAAGCATCGGGAAATCTCAAATAGCTTCCCCGGTCCTTCAGATCTCAAAAAGAAAAAGAAAAAGCCAAGCGGCAAGCCAATAGGCTCATAAAATCATCATCACCCAAACAAAACAGTAAATTATAAAGTAAACATGTACCTATTTGTCGGGCAAACAAATTTTATTCTTCTGCTCTAGCCTCCTTGCTATGACCTGTTCAATGTAAGTACACGCATGTGCAAGCAAATGCGATAAATCTTCAATACAGTTAGATGTTTGGTTCTAAATTCAACTTGGTTCAACATTTTTCTTACTTAGTTATATTATACAATACTAATACATTTTAAAACAAAAAGCATAATTACGTTCATACAAGCATCATACATACATACATACATATATCCAAAACGCTAGTTCATTACATTAAAACCCAACTTTCTAGGAAGTCGTGCCTTCTTCTTGCATGATTTCCAAAGTTGATAGCTCCTTTCCCTTGGATTTCTTATCACCCTTCTTTAACGGGCAATCTCGAGCTAGATGCCCTACTTCTTTGCATTGAAAGCACTTCTTTTCCTTTCCTAAATTTGTGGGTTTCTTCTTTATCTTCGGACACTTATGTACGAAATGCCCCGTCTCTTTGCATTTGAAACACACTATGTCCATTCTCATCATTTTCTCCCTGCTTTTCTTTCGCTCAGGGCACCGAACGGCATAATGTCCTTCTTTTCTGCATATGCGGCAATAAATACCCACGTGCGCTCCTAAGTTCAACTCACATTCTTTTTCTGCTTTCTGGTGAGCTCTCCTCGCTTGTTTCGGGGTCATCCAGAATTCAGTGTGAGATAAGCCATAGTCGTCCATATCCTAAATAATATTTTTAGGATTTTTGTCAAGAGAGTTTGCATTATTTTTTTCCACTTAATAATCATCTTGATTATACTTCATTTATCATTCTAGTATATTTTTTTTTGTTGAATCAATAATCAAACATCACAGCCATCAATCAATTTGTTGATTAGATTGTCAAATATATATGATTTTTATATACTCAAAAATCAAATTTCAATGTCAAGTCACAAACAGTAAATTTCAGTTAAGTTTTGTTCTCACACCAGTCGATTGGAAATATATAGAAATCTCACTTTCGAAACTCGAAAACAAGTACTGGCGATGGGGCCCCATCACCAGAATTATTCCCGGGCAACTAGAGTATGGTTCTATATCTATCCAGTATATTAAAACCTCGAATACACGCTTGCAAGGCATATATGAAAAATCTTTATATATTGGATTGTCCAAATCAATTCAAAATAAATAGTCAAACACGTATGATATGATTTAAATTTCAAAACAAAAATGGTTTTCATTTTAAAAATATACTCCTCACACTCGTTCTAGGATACTACTGATCCTATCTCTAACGAGTCATTCTCATTGGATATTACTAATCCAATTTCTGATGAATTCTTTCGTTTGGTTCTAATGTGTCATGTTCTCTAGCTCTGTAAACCAGAGCTCTGATACCAACTGTGACAACAAGGAATTTCGCTCGATCCGAATCAGTCGCTAAACTGATCTAGACCTTTCGAAACGCCTGATTGTTTTGAGAACACGACAAAATAGAACACAAACAGAAGAACATTTCATTGTATATTACAACAATTCTATCAGAATACAAGAATATACAGAGTAAGAATGAATATTACACAGAAATATCAGAGATTTAAATTACATTTAAATACATCGTAGTAGAGAAACAATATAAAACACAACTGAAAATAATGCACGGATACAGAGCTTTCCGAACATCGTTCCAGCTGTAGATCAGGATCCTGTGAATATAAATCTGCAAAACCGAAACTACTAGCTGCCCGTGTGGAAAATAGGGGCACCCAGAGTTTAGGTTAAAACAATAAACTCCAGGTCAGTCATGTGACTGGTGTGAGAACTAAAACAGTTATTAATCTTTGTTTTTAAAGTTAGGTAAATCAAGGGACCACGCCGTATAACACGGAACGGGTTTCCTCCCAAGAATACCAGTGCAGAAAACAAACAGCGCAATGCTAAATAAAGAACAATGAAGCTATTATAAGACCCAGGTCCCATCACACAATGCAACGCAAGCCGGAGGATAGGGTTTTCCCTTATAATAGCCAAATATGCTTGATACGCGAAATTTCATCTTATATTATTACTATAAGTGAAGAAAACAACTTCAAATATAAATGTATCAATCATAGACGACATGGGTACCATATATCATGTCGCCAATACTAGGCTCTACAATCAAAACCGCAAAATGTCATATTTGGAAATTGGATTTCCATCAGGGTGGCTCCTGATTCGAAAGATCGATCGCGTAGTGCCATCTCAACGGCTTACGTCTCGGCTAGAGAAAACACCGTAATGCACATCCGCACTTTTGGGAAATCGAGTATCACTGCGGCTTACGTCCCGGCGAGAGAAAACACCGCTTACCCTATCCCTCTGAGCACTAAGCTCACTCTCGGTCGACCGAATCCACGACACCACGAAGGTGCCCATCCACGAAAAAAGCATACTGATCAAACCATCAGTTTCCCACCATACCGGGGTGTGAGGCTCGCGAATCAACGCTATACACAAAGCCGTGCTATATCAAAGCTGCGCTTTGATCATCATCCACCAAACTTTGCTTTTCAACAAAAGTCTGGATCACTGCATCTAAGCATGCCACACTATCAATCCATATCGTACCACTGATTTCTGCCAATATATAACCTCTAAGCTCGTATGTCTCAGAGAAGGGCGTTAAGCAAGAGAATAAATTCTCCGCCGCCAAACAGATATATATTTAGCAGAGATCAACGAATACAATATAAAGGAATACAATGTCAGACACACCATCCATTTACAAGTCCGTTCTGGGTCTGAACGAAACTGGAGGCACTTTCCTCGCATACCCGTACAATCAACACGTACGTCCGGACGGCTACCACCGTAGTCCCTTCAAGGTAGCTACTCCCATCAAGGGCAACAGGAGCACCCCTCCTTTCGACGTGAAGATTATCGGTCTTTCACCGTCTTCAACTTCGACCTGCCGTCGAATCAGTTATTCAGAATGGGTTATACCCGGCCTATCTGAATAACTCACGCATCTTATAATCAAGTGCTATCACAACACGTCACACGCCTCATTCAAATCTAGAATATTCTTTATTCTTTGGGAAAGGTTCCCATTAATTTTATCAAAGATTAATTCTTCTAAATATATTCTTTAATCTCTTTTTGGATTTCAAACCATATCACGGTTTTCCAAACTAGTCGGGATAAGCGAACCACACCGAAGTAATTATTTATTTTATTTCCCAATCCCAACCTATTGACCCCATGGAGCAAAACTGGTAATACCCCATATCTAACACCACTGTGTTATCGGTAAAGTTAATAACCATTTCACGTTTAAATCTATTTAAAGATTTCACTATCGCTCGGAGCAAAACTGGTGATACTCCTTTCTCGACCACTTTAATCTGATTAAAGAATCCTTAAAACTCCACTTCGTTTTAATGTTTAACTAGGTTAAAGGACCAATGTCTTTTAAAACACGGTCCACGACAAACCCACAATGTTATCCCATCGTTAATCGGGTTAAAGAACAAGTGTTATTTAAAACACTGTTCACGATAAACCCCAAAAGCTATTCCAACTCAAATTTATTTACTTATAAATAAATAGATTTTTAATACGAGTTACAACTAGTACATTTCGACAAAAACACATTTTTATCCTTACAAACGTGGAATTTTTCACCCCAACTTCTTCCAAGTCACTTATTTTAATTTTAAACAAATTATCGCTATTTCTAATAATTTTATCAAGGCTCGTACAGTCGATTTCCACTAACGGTCATCGAACTGCATCCATAGCGACCTTTTTCAAATTTGATTTGGACATAATTCCAAATCCAACAGTTAGATTTCAAATTTCTTATATTCGTTGGAAAGCTCTTTCCGACACGAACCCAACGTTTCCGGTTTTAGGAGAATCCGACGGTCGGATCTCCCGTAATGTCCACGCGAAGTTAATGGTCGAAATTCGCGAACTGCCGCGGCGCGACGCGTTCTATTCAGGCCATTAATATATATATATATAATATATATTATATATATTTCGTCGATTTTAATTCTAAACGTATTTTATTTATCGTTTTAAAATCGATTCCAACTCTTATTCCAACTTTAAGCCAAAAATCAATTTGTTCTACGTCGTTGTACTATAAACGATATTATTTTCAAAATATTTGAATTTGAAATATTTCCCAGTTCGATACTTATTTTAAAACGACTAAAATGGACATAAATATCGTTTACGTCCAAATGGCGCAAATCTAACCAACATGGCTTAACATATTCTGTTTCAAATATTTTCACTTCAAATATTCTATTTCAAATATTTCTGCTTTATTTCAAATATTTTTACTTCACATATTCTATTTCAAATATTTTTACCTCACATATTCTATTTCAAATATTTTTACCTCACATATTCTATTTCAAATATTTTTACTTCACATATTCTATTTCAAATATTTTTACTTCACATATTCTATTTCAAATATTTTTACCTCACATATTCTATTTCAAATATTTTTACCTCACATATTCTATTTCAAATATTTTTGCTTTCAACACTCCATTTCAACACATGAATATTTATATTTTATTTCAACACCTGACTAATCTCAACAAATGAGTACCGTCAATCACACGAGTATTTAATTTATTCAGCACATGAATATATATATATTTTTCGACACACGAATATATATTTCTTTCAACACGTTGATATATTTTCAAAATATTCTTTATTTTCTCAGATTTGAATGATGCTCAACCAATTACCATATAATATAAATTATATGAATTTCACACAACACATGTGTATAACAACAACGACAAATAATCAACCATCATCCAAAGTGCACTATCCAACTGTATAAGCATTAAATATAAGTAATTAACGCTTACACAGCCTGTCAATCTATCGATCGACATACAACTAACAATTGGGATTAGTGTACGTCAATTTCCATCCCAACACCCGTGCGGGGTTTCAAACAACAAACACACATTTTATTCGTGCAGTTGGGCGATGTGTAAAATATATCAACCCAATAATGTCTGTCAAATAGGTGTACACAAACAAATCGGCTGATTTGTTTATAAATATTTATTTCACGGTTCAAATTTTTCTAACACTTTTTAGAAAATTTCGGCAGCACAACGGCACGATACCAAAATTGGAGTAAGGTCTAACCTAGCCTTACTCCTTCGCCTTATCAAGGCGCACGTCTAATCCTAACAAATTATTCGATTCGTTATTCAAACCACAAACTAGGGTAAGTTCTAACCTAGCCTTACACCCTTCGCCTTATAACGGCGCACGTCTAGTCCTAACCAATTTTCGATTCGATTTCAAACCACAAACCACATTCAAACCAATATTCCCATCAATTCAACAAATATAGCAACCAAGCAAACAAGTCGTCCATGGTTTGTGGACGACGGGTGTCAGGTGTTACTAAACACCGTCAAGCATCCTAGTATATAATTAACTAGAAGTAAAATTTAGAGTGAGAAGTTCTCACAGAGGTTTCCATTCGCCGCTCTTTGCTTTTGAACTGTTGAACCGTCTGGATCTGCTTGAAATGTCAATTGCAGCCCTTTGCTCGCTGTTCATATATAAAAATTATATTTCTATCACTTCATTCTAATCAATAAAAATCATATTTTTATTTCTTCTTCATATATATTTTCGATGCTTCATGCTATATAAAAATTATATTCTTATATTCCTACTTCATATATAAAGATCGAATTTTTTACTTCGCTAATGAATATATAAAAATCGTTCCTTTTTTCTATGTTAAAAATCATATTTTTATAACGGTGTTCATAGTATAAAAATCATATTTTTACACTGCTAACCTCATAACAAAAATCAAACCTTTATCGCAATGAAAACACTATAAAAATCGCATTTTTATTTTCTCTAATATATAAAGATCATATTTTTATATTCGCTACTTCGTTATATGTAAAAATCGAATTTTTACCGATAAAAATCCAACCTTTCTATGATTAAAAATCTAATATTTATGGTTTAAAAACCTCATTTTTACATACATAAAAATCTAACATGTTTATAAAGAAAAATCAAATCTTTTCCTATATCAAAATCTAATTCTTATTTTCCTACTTCACATATAAAAACCATTTCTTTTCGCTATTGTATATAATAAACTCGTATTTTTATTTAGCTCTTACTTAATAGAAATCATATTTTTAATCAAACAAAAATCAAATCTTTAAACCAAGAAAAAAAATCAAATCTTTAATTATAAACATCCTAGCTTTTCTGCCATATTCAAATCAGATTTTTTTTTCCTTTCAAAACATTGCTTTCTAACTTTCTTTGTTTTAAAAATTCAAACTTTCTTTGTTTTAAAAATTCAAACTTTCTTTGTTTTAAAAATTATAAATAAATAACTAAAGAGAAGGATAAAAAGTGTCTCACTGGTATCGTCGGAGATTGGGGCGTCGTGCGTCGGCCAGGAGGGGGTGGTGCTTGCTGAGGTGGCGCCGGAGTTTCAGGGTGGGGTCGTGGATGGTCGGAGGCGAGATGTGGTGGCTGGCGCAGGAGCTAGGGTTGGCAATTTGGGGGAGTTTCGCAGGTCTTGGGGGGGCGCAACTGGAAGGAGGAGGCGATGAAGAAGGGGAGGGTGTGGTCGGCTTGAGGCGGAGGTGGGGGAGCTACTCCGGCGAGGTAGCGCTTCACGAGGTGGCGCGGTGGCCCATCCTGCGACGACGATCGTTTGGCTCTTTTTTTTTTCTTTTTTTTTATTTGGTATTGATCTGGTTAAAGGGTAAGGGGGAGAGATAAAAAGGGGGCTAAATATTTTATTATATTTTATATTATTTTAATTTTTCCATAAAAAGCAACCTTTACATTCGAACTCAAAATCGAGCCCACCGACTGTCGTCCATAGCTAATTACCCCCATTCTGAACCCAATGGAATATGTTTCGTAGGTCAATTCGACTGTTACAGTCAGTTTTCCTTCAAATTAAAATATGAAACAGTATATATTTAATTTTAACGTACATTTCAAATTACCGGGGTCACATACGAACTCTAAAAATTCTAGAAAAATTATTTCTAGCTTCGTATCGACGATACGGTCCTAACAAAACTAATTTCGTCGAATTTTGTGACCGTTTGAAAAATGGCCAATTTCCGGTCGATTAAATTCAACTAAAACTGGTCAAACGCGTTTTCCCTTGCCACGCTCACATATTGATTCGAAAAATTATGAAATTTGAAACCTAGCAATAACTTTACATCACGGATCCAACAAAAGTGGTTTCGTCGAAATCCGAGATCGTTTGCAAAATGGCTATTTTTAAGGGCCGAAATTCCATAGCGACTATTCAGAATTTTCTACTGGACATATCTTTTGATTCCCGCTATGAAATCTTGATTTTTCGGATTCGTTGGAAAGATATTCCTAAATAGATCCTAATGTTTTTGGTTTCACTAAAATCCGTATTGTTTTGCACCCGGTACATTCAATTGAAGTTTGAAATCGAATTATCGAACTACCACGCCATTTTCAATTCTATTTATAATTATATATAATTATTTATATTCTAGCGACGACGTATATAAATATATACGTCGAATTCAATTCTAAACACTTTTCTCGTCGATATTATTTAAAATAATTTATTTTAAATATTCAAAATTCGCTAAAATTGTCAAAAAATAAATTCAAACTGGCTCACATTTTCCGGGTTGTTACGTACTATAATAAGTGTATAGTGTCAAAACAATTTCAATCATAAATATCAATCATAGACGGCATAGCATCCCATGCTACTATGTCGCCATACTAGGCTCTACAAATAAAGCCGAAGTATCTCGTATTGGAAATTGGATTTCCGTCATGAGTCGAGGCAAGGGGAAAGCTCCTCTCCGCTTTCGAGACACTCTAGCAAATGTCTCAGGACTACACACTCTGGGCAATCCAGGATCTTCAGGGCCGGTCCTCACTTACGTTAGAGGATTAGTTATTCCTGAACACACGTTTCCCGGTCCTTACAAAAATAAAATCGAGGCGCCTCATCCAACAACCACAAAGGTGAAAAGTATATAAATGTCAGGGCTGGTAAGTCACTGACACCACCAAAGCTAGAAAGAAACGTCGTGCTCTCCCTGCAGTCTGTATCCCGTTTTTGACTCATACCGAGGTGTGAGGCTCGCGAATTCACGTTATACACAAAGCTGCCACGTAGGCCATGCTTTGATCATCAACCACAAGACTTTGCTTTTCAACAGAAGCCTTGATCCATGCAACTCAACATGCCACACAGGCAATTCATGCCATGCGATTGATATCTATCGATATATAACCTCTAAGCTCGTACGTCTCAGAGAAGGGCGTTAAGCAAGAGAATAAATTCTCCGCCGCCAAACAGATATATATTTAACATAAATCAATCAACACAGAATAAAATCCAATGTCAGACACACAATCCATTTACAAGTTCGTTCTGGGTCTGAACGAAACCGGAGGCACTTTCCTCGCATATCCATCGATCTCCAAGTACGTCTGGACGACCACCAACTATTTCCATCCTCTTGGGTGTACATCCCAATCAGGATCGTCAGTAATAATCCAAACGATGTGAAGACTTCCGGTCTTCGACCACCGTCTTCATCTTCGACATATCATCGAATCGGTTATTCAGAATGGGTATAAACCCGGCCTTTCCGAACAACCCGCATATATTAAAACAAAGGTTTCACAAACACAACATACGCCTCATTCCAATTCTGAATATTCTGTTATTTAAATATCCACATCTTTTGGGAAAAGTTCCCATTAATTTTATCCAAGATAAATTCTTTAAAATTTATCCTTTAATCTTCCTTTGGATGTCATTTCAAACCAAATTATGGTTTCTAAACTAGTCGAGATTAGCGAACCACACCGAAGTAATTATTTATTTTTTTAATAATTTTATCAAGGCCCGTACAGTCGATTTCCAACAATGGCCATTGAACTGCACTTATAGCGACCTTTTTCAAATTTGATTTGGACGTATCTCCAAATCCAACCATTAGATTTTGAATTCCAAATATTCGTTAGAAAGCTCTTTTCGATACGAACCCAACGGTTCCAGTTTTAGGAGAATCTGACGGTCAGATCTCCCGTAATGTCCGTTTGAAATAAATGGTCGAAATTCACGAACTGCCGCGGCGCGTTCTATTCAGGCCATTATATTATATATATATAATATATATTTCGTCGATTTCTATTTAAAACGAATTTTATAACTAGGTTTAAATTCGTTTCAAAAACAATTTCAACTTCCATTTCAATTCAAAGCAACATTGAATTCTTCTTTATAAATTCGTTTTAAAATTCATTTCTATTCAATTCAAATTTCAATTCGATTTGAATTCCTTTCAATTCGTTTTCAGTTCAATTCGAATTCGTTTTCTATTCGATTCAATTCAAATTGGTTTTCTATTCAAATTCAATTCAAATTCGTTTTCTATTCAATTCATTTCGAAATCGTTTTCTATTCAATTCATTTCGAAATCGTTTTCTATTCAATTCATTTCGAAATCGTTTTCAATTCAATTCATTTCGAAATCGTTTTCAATATTCAATTCATTTCGAAATCGTTTTCAATATTCATTTCATTTCGAAATCGTTTTCTATTCATTTCATTTCGAAATCGTTTTCTATTCATTTCATTTCGAAATCGTTTTCTATTCAATTCATTTCGAAATCGTTTTCTATTCAATTCATTTCGAAATCGTTTTCTATTCAATTCATTTCGAATTCGTTTTCTATTCAATTCATTTCGAAATCATTTTCTATTCAATTCATTTCGAAATCATTTTCAATATTCATTTCATTTCGAAATCGTTTTCTATTCAATTCATTTCGAAATCGTTTTCAATATTCATTTCATTTCGAAATCGTTTTCTATTCAATTCATTTCGAAATCGTTTTATATTCAATTCATTTCGAATTCGTTTTCTATTCAATTCATTTCAAAATCGTTTTCAATAATCAATTCATTTCGAAATCATTTTCTATTCAATTCATTTCGAAATCGTTTTCTATTCGATTCATTTCGAAATTGTTTTCTATTCAATTCATTTCGAAATCGTTTTCTATTCAATTCATTTCGAAATCGTTTTCTATTCAATTCATTTCGAAATCATTTTATATTCAATTCATTTCGAAATCGTTTTCAATATTCATTTCATTTCGAAATCGTTTTCTATCCAATTCATTTCGAAATTGTTTTCTATTCAATTCATTTCGAAATCGTTTTCTATTCAATTCATTTCGAAATCGTTTTCTATTCAATTCATTTCGAAATCGTTTTCTATTCAATTCATTTCGAAATCGTTTTATATTCAATTCATTTCGAATTAGTTTTCTATTCAATTGATTTCGAAATCGTTTTCTATTCAATTCAAAATGAATAAAATCGATATAAATATCGTTCACGTCAAAATGGCGTCAATCTAATCAACACGGCTTCATATATTTCTATTTTCAAATATTTCTTTTTCAAATATTTCTACTTCAAATATTTCGTTTTCAAATATTTCTACTTCAAATATTTCGTTTTCAAATATTTCTACTTCAAATATTTCGTTTTCAAATATTTCGTTCAACACATGACTAATCTCAACGGATGAGTACTGTCAACACATGAACCTTTACTTTATATTGATAAAGATGTAAATTTTATTATTACAATATTTCGTTCAACACATGACTAATCTCAACAGATGAGTACAGTCAACACATGAACCTTTACTTTATAATATTCTTTATTTTCTAAATTGGAATGAGGCCCAATCAATCACCATATAAGGTTAATTATATGGATTTTCATACATCACACGTATACAATAGCAACGATATATAATCAACCATTATCCAAAGTGCACTACACTGTATAAGCATCAAATATAGATATCTAACGCTTATAACAGCCTATCAATCAATCGATTGGCATATTTAATCAATCAGGATGAGTGAACTTCAAATTTCATCCCAACACCCGTGTGGGGTTTCAAACAATCAAACACAGATTTTATTTGTGCAGTTGGGCGATGTGTAAAATTTATCGACCCAATCAATGTCCTTCAAATAGGTGTACATAAACAAACCGTCCGGTTTGTAAATGAATATTTTATTTTATTCACTTCCACATTAAAAATTATATTTTTAACGATAAAATATTTTATTTCAACACATGAATTTCTATTCAGTTCGTTTACACAATAAAAATGATATTTTTATTTTGCTAACATATTTTAGAAAATTTCGGCGGCATAACGGCACGATACTAGAAACGAGACGAGGCCTAACCTTATCCCTGGTCTAGTGAAGGCCCACGCCATTCACACATCAATCAAATTCAACAAACAACCAAATTCAAATCAAATCATCTAACTAATTTATGCAACCAAACAAACAAGTCCATGGTCTGTGGACGATTGTGTCGGGTGCTACTAAGCACCGTCTGCATCCTAGTATATATATATAACTAGAAAAAGAAATTGAAAGGTGAGAAATTCTCACTGATAGCTATCCAATAGCACGGCACTTCTAATGCAGGAAATCTTCACTGTTCTCGTCTCTTATCGCTTTTGTTGCCCGTAGCCACTACATATATAAAAATCACACATTTTTATATTTTGATGTCTTTAAAATAAAAATCACATTTTTATTTGTTCACTTTCAATTTAAAAATCACATTTTTATAATCGCTTCATATTTTAAAAAAAATACGAATTTTCACTTCGCTATTCAATACATAAAAATCGAATTTTTTGCTTTTTAAAAATCTAAACTTTAGCATTTTTAAAAATCTAAACTTTTCTCGTTTAAAGATCTAAACTTTATTTAAATTCAAAATCAAAGCTTTGTTCTAACCCGTGAAAAGAACCCACCAAAAACAAGAAAGACAGTGCTTTTAAATAAATAAATAAAAGAAATTACCCACATTTTTGGTAAAAATTGAATCTTGATCTGGAGGAGGGAGTTCACGTCGGTCCTGGGGGATGCAGGCCATCCGAGAAGTGGCTGGGGCGTCGCAGTGGGGTCAGGCGGGGGTAGGGTGGCACTGGCGGCGGTGGTCATCAAAGCGGCTTCGGGTGTGTGGGCTTGAGCGAGGAGAGGGAGAGGGAAGCAGGGGGGTGTCGGAGTGGGAGGTCGAGCGTGAGGGGGGGCAACGCTTGGCGCGGCGGCGCCAGGAGGCTGGGCGGCGGCACCATCGGAGGAGCGACGGCTCCTCCGCCTCTTTTTCTCCTTTTTCTTTTTTTCTTTTTTTTATTTCGTGAATGAATGGATCGGGGGGGCCTGAGTAGTTAAGGAGAGGGAAGGGGTTTTTATTTTAATTATTTAATTTTCCACCAAAAAGCAACTTTTATTTTTGACCTCAAAACGAGGCCCACCGCCTGTCGCCCATAGCGTTTTACCCCCATTCCGAACACAATGGGATATGTATCATAGGCTGATTTGGTCGTTTTGATCAGTTTCCGTTGAATTTACATTTAAATCGCTATATTGAATTTTAAACGTACATTTCAAATTACCGGGGTCACATACTAACTTTAAAAATTCTCAAAAAAAAATTTCTAGCTTCGTATTGACAATACGGTCCTAACAAAACTAGTTTCGTCGAATTCTGAGACCGTTGGAAAAATGGCCATTTTCCAGTCGATTAAAATCAACTGAAGCTGGTCAAACGCGTTTTCCTTTGCCACGCTCACACATTGATTCGAAAAATTTTGAAATTTGAAACCTAGCAATAATTTGACATCACGGACCCAACAAAACTGGTTTCGTCGAAATCCGAGGTCGTTTGCAAAATTTCCATTTTTAAGGGCCTGAATTCCATAGCGACTATTCAGAATTTTCAACTGGACATATCTTTTGATTCCCGCTATGAAATTTCGATTTGTCAGATTCGTTGGAAAGATATTATCAATTAGATCCTAATGTTTTTGGTTTCACTAAAATCCAGATTGTTTTGTACCTAGTACGTTCAATTGAAGTTTGAAATCGAATTATCGAACTACCACGCCATTTTCAATTCCTTTTATAATTATATATAATTATTATATATTCTAACGACGACTTATATAATATATACATTTGAATCATATTCAAAATAAATTTCTCGTCGATATTATTTAAAATAATCTGTTTTAAATATTCAAAATTCGCTAAAATTGCGAAAATAAAAATTTTTAACTGGTTCAGAATTTCCGGGTTATTACACTATGTAACTATGATATGAAATTTGCTATGCGAACAAAATTTACATTTTCCTATGTAACTATGATATGAAATTTACATTGTAAATTAAAATTACATTTTTATGATGTAACTTAAGATTGGAATTTACATTGCCATTCTAAATAGTCAAGATCATTTTGGTTTTGCATTGAAAGAGATAAGAAAAATTATTATTTTTGCTTGGCATTGAAAGAAAAGCAAAATTATTATTTTTGTTACATGGAAATTAAACAAAAAAATATATATTCATTTGTATAGAAATGAAGTTGACACCAAAACATATTGCATTTTTGGTTAGGAGTTGAATGACACAAAAATACTCATTTTTGTTAGACTATAAGTGACGTACAAAAATATTCATTTTGTTGTAATTGGAATGACACATAAAATATACATTTTGTGTACATGATATGTATAAAAAAAAACTTTTTGTCAAATGTGAAAGAATGATAAAATATACATTTTTATCGAATGTAAAAGAATGACAAAAATATTCATTTTGTCAAATGTGAAAGAATGATAAAAATATACATTGTTATCAAATGTAAATGGAGGACAAAAATATTTATTTTGTCAAATGCAAAGAATGAAATAAAACACATTCATTTTTGTTCGTAATAAAAAGAAAACATTCATTTTGTTTGTGTTTTGAAAGTTAACAAACAATTTTCATTTTTGGTGAAAGTTAAGAAGAAATATTCTTTTGTTAAAAACGAAAGGTCATACTGTTTATCACCGTTTTTGTCAAATTAAAAGATTTAACTTTTGTTTATACTTAAAAAGATGAAAGTTACATTTTTAATGTAAAAAGAAAAGTATACATTTTAATGTGAATAAAAGAAGGAAAATTACATTTTCATGTAAATAGAACTTAAAGTAAAAGATTTACATTTTAATCAATTGAATTTTTATTAAAAAGGATAACGGTATGAAATTTACATACCCATGTAAAAGAATTTCAGTAGAGATTATAACGATGAAATTTATATTTTAATGAATTAGTTTTTCATTAAAAAGATTAAAGATATGGAAATTTCATTTTCATGTAAATAGATTAGCACACAAAAATTATCATTTTGTTTGTAATGTAAAATTATTATTTTTGTGTTTTGCATTGAGAAGATAACAAAATTATCAATTTTGTTACATTGAAATAAACAAACAAAAATACTCATTTTTTTGAAGAAGTAAAAGTGGATGAACAAAAATATTCGTTTGTTGAAATTGAAATGAAACACAAGAATGCCTATTTTTGTTGGAATTGGTATGATACACAAAATACATTTTGTGTAATTCGAAGGATGAAACAAGAAAATGTACATTGTTATGTATAAGATGTGTATGTGTATGAAAATAAAAATAAACATTATGGTGTGTACATTGTACGTTAATATTGTATATACGAATAGGAATGTTTTTCGTACCAAAATTTAATGAAATAAAATAAATTTCATTACACATTATAAACATTTCGATAGGTTGTGAAGCAAAACATTCACTACTTGTTATGTAATTAAGTTAATGAAATGGAATTTAGTTATTTTTATATATATAAAAATAAAGATAAATCGTTACAAATTACTAATAACGATATGAAATGATCTCCAACTTATATATGTACGAGAATTATTTGGAAAGTCCGATTCTATCTCATTCCAAATAACTTGAACGACGTTTAAAATTCAAGAGTTGAAGACGGCGATTGAAGACCGACGATCTTCATATCGAATGGACGACGACTGCTGATGCTCGTGATTGGAGTAGCTACCTTGAAGGGGCTACAGTGGTGGTCGTCCGGACGTAGTGTTGATTTGTACGGATTTGGCTTTCGCTCATACCCAGAGCATAAGCTTCAAAATGGATTGTGTGTCTGACATCGTACTCCATTAAATATCATGTTATTAATCTTCTGTCGAATGTATCGATATTTGGTGGCGGACAATTTATTCTCTTGCTTAACACCCGTTCATATATTTCGGCAAAGGATTGGTAGTTTGATATGGAGTGACGATGTGGCATGCTAAGATGCATATGATCAAGGCTTTGTTG
Source organism: Allium sativum (assembly GCA_030737875.1). Classification (NCBI taxonomy): domain Eukaryota; kingdom Viridiplantae; phylum Streptophyta; class Magnoliopsida; order Asparagales; family Amaryllidaceae; genus Allium; species Allium sativum. The sequence goes on along the minus strand of JASFAX010000415.1, from coordinate 26,679 downwards.
AAAAGAAGGCCTTGTGGGATGATCAAAGCATAGCCTGTTTAGGCATAGCTTTGTGTATAGCGTGACTTCGCGAGCCTCACACACTGGCGGAGTCTAAAACGGGAGAAGGGAACGCAGGGAGAGCAGCACGTTTCTTTCTAGCTAGAAGTGGTGTTTGGGCTTTAACATGGCCCGGCATTTTACTTATGTGGATGATGGAATGAGGCGCCTCGGATGATAGGTCCTATAGGATCGGGAAACGTGTGTTCAGGAATTTCCAATCCACAAAGTTGTATGTGTGGACCGGCGCTGCAGGATCCAAGGGTTAACTGCGGGGAATCCTGAGACATTAGCTAGAGTGTCTCGAATCGGTAAGGAGCTCCTCCCTAGCCTTGACTCGTGATGGGAACACAATTTCCAATACGACCCTACGGACTTGATTGTATTACTAGTATGGAGGCATAGTGGTATGGGATACTATTCTTCCTAGGATTGATACATTTATTTTGAAATGTTTTTAAAATATATACACACTAACAATAATATCAAATTCGTTTTTATCGTATCAAGCATTTTTGACCATTATAAGGTAAAACCCTATCCTCCGGTTTGCGTTGCATTATGTGATGGGACTTGGGTCTTATGATGGTTTCATTTTTCTAAAAAGCATTGCGTTGTTTTAACGATTTACTTTAGTTTATGCACCGACAATCCATTGGTGTAAACCCGTTCCGCGTTAGCGGCGTGGTCCTTGGATTTGCTTTATTACTATTAGCTAAATTAGTTCAGAATTCTCACACCAGTCCCATGACTGACCCGTTGTTTGTTTCGCTTTGCAAACTCGGGTGCCCTCTTTCCACACGGGCAGTCGAGCAGTTTGTCTACAGGTTTATCTCTTTAGCAGGATCCTGGATTGAAGCTTAAAGCTGTGTCCAGAACATTGGAAGTCTTCCGCTGCCTTAGTTACTTTGTTTCCACTGCACTGTATTGTACTAAAATATTGTAATTTACCTTCCGCTGTATTTTATCGATGTACTCTGATGTTCTGTACTCTGATGTTATATTATCATGATATAATAAAAGTCTGATGTTGTTGTTCTGATGTGTTGTATTCCCGAAGTTAAAGTAGGTGGTAGTTGAACGGTCTTGGTCGATTTTGCGATCGATTAAGGCCGGGCAAAATCCGACTCGTTACAGTTGGTATCAGAGCTTGGGTTAGCTCAAATCTTTGGGGTACAACTCGTTAGAACTAAACAAAAGACTCATCAGAGATTGGATTAGTAATATCCAATTAGAATACTCATTAGAGATAGGATCAGCACTATCCTAGAATGAGAAAACTCATTAGAGATGGGGTTAGTAATGCCCTAGAATGAGTTGAGAGTAGCAAGCCTATAATATACGTATTTGTGATTTTATATATAATCTATTTTGGAAAATATGATTTTTGAATATATAAAAGTTATATATATATATATTTTAAAAGTTAATCAACTAATGAAATTAATAAAGAATGAAAAATTTGAGTAGGATAATTAAACAACTTTTAGCTTCGTTCCTTTTCGAGGACGAAAAGTTTTTAAGTGGGGGAGACTGTAACAACCCTGATTTTTGGGGCCAATTTAAAATTTTATTTTAAGTAAATTTAATGAGTTTTCGATATTTAAAATAATTTATTTAAAATAAAAATGATTGAAAGTTGATTTAAATCGAAGTTAGAATGAATAATTTAATTTTAATTATAAAAAGAGTTGGAAATAGCGCGGTAGTTTGAAAAGTCAAACTTGAACTTTGACTGACCATACAGGATGCAAAATTTAACGGATTTTAGTGAAACCAAAAATATTAGAATCTATTTAAAAATATCTTTCTAACGAATCCGAAAAATCGAAATTTCATAGTGGGAATCAAAAGTTATGCCCAGTTTAAAATTCAGAAAGGTCGTTATAGAGAATATATTGCCCTTGAAAATGACATTTTGCATACGACCTCGGAATTCGACGAAACCACTTTTGTTGGGTCCAGGATATAAAGTTATTACTAGGTTTCAAATTTCATAATTTTTGAAGTTAGTATGTGAGTGTGGCAAAAGAAACTGTGTTTTGTCAATTTCGGTCAAAAATTAATTGACTGAAAAATAGCTATTTTTCAAACAGTCTCAGAATTTAACGAAATTAGTTTTGTTAGGACCGTATCGTCATAAGAAAGCCAAAAATAATTTTTCTAGATTTTTCTGACTTCGTATGTGACCCCGGTAAAATTAGAAAGTACGTTCGAATTAAAAATAAAAGAATTAGTTTGAAAATAAAGAAAATATACTGTAAACTTCAGAATTAGACCTCAGCACTAGCGCCATTGCATTCAGAAGACATCAAAACCTATTGTTCGATAGTCGTTGGGGTCCGTTTGGTGATCGTATGGAAAAACCCTAATTTTGGGATTAATTAAATAAATAAATAAATAAAATAAAAATACGCTGAATACACGTATAAATACGGATGAACAGTACTCCTTCCCCTTCGTTTTATTTCCGCCGCCGAACCCATAAAGCTCAAAATTTTGAGCTCCGATTCCTCCCAAACCATGGAGAATTAGTATATGCCCCTTTGGACTTTTTCGAAGTACATCGCGAGCTCTTCCATCTCCGACAAGAATCACCTCCTCTCGCGCCCTGTAGCTCTCGAAACGAGCACCCAAAGCCGCGGCCTTCGAACCGCCGCCGGGCCCACACGCCGCCGCCGCACCTCCCCATACTCCCGGCGTGGATGCGCCTCCCCTAGGCCTTCCACCTCCAACAATCCGCTCCTCAATCCGATCATCCAATCTCCCAATTTCTTGATCCAAAGTTTTGAACTTTCTAAAAATATAAAGGTAAATTCAATCTCAGTTTTGCCACGCTTTTAAGCGTTACAGCGACAGTTGTTAAAAGTCAGTTCTAATTTATTCGTATAAACTTCGAATTGAAATCTTTCCGATCCGAAACTGCCATGACTTTGAACACGAAATCTGATCGAATCTGAACCTTCATTCCAGTCCCGAGCAAGGTGAGAATTTATTTTTAATTTAATTAATTTAATTATTATTATTGCGTTATGTGAAATTGAAAGTCAAATACAATTAGATCTGCGATGAATGTTACCATGGGTTATGGATTCAAATGGTTGTGATGTTATGATTTTAGATCCATTATTTTCAGTCATAGATCTGTTAATTGAAATTATAGATCGGTACGAAAAATTAGATTTTTACCTTGTTTAAATTGTTGGAGTATGCCTTGTGGATATGAATCATGTATAAATCTATCATCTTGTACATCGTTATGAAATTTACATTATTTTAATGTGAATTAAAGTAGGAACTTACGATGTAATAAATTTACATTTTTAGGATGTAAATATAAAGTAGATTTTGCATAGTGTCAAAAATTACATTTTTCTTTGTAATTAAAAGTGAATGTACACCGTATGTTAAAAATTACATTTTCTTTGTAATTAACATGTGAATGTCATCGTATGTTAAAATTTACATTTTTATATGTAAATTATATAGGAAGTTATACCGTATGATAAAAATTACATTTTTATATGTAATTAAAACATGGATTTGCATCGTATGTTAAATATTACATTTTTATATGTAATGTATGTAGGAAATTACACCGTAGGATAAAAATTCCATTTTTCTATGTAGTTAAAAAATGCATTTACATCGTATGATATGAAATTTTCTATGCAAACAAAATTTACATTTTCCTATGTAACTATGATATGAAATTTGCTATGCGAACAAAAATTACATTTTCCTATGTAACTATGATATGAAATTTACATTGTAAATTAAAATTACATTTTTATGATGTAACTTAAGATTGAAATTTACATTGCCATTCTAAATAGTCAAGATCATTTTGGTTTTGCATTGAAAGAGATAAGAAAAATTATTATTTTTGCTTGGCATTGAAAGAATAGCAAAATTATTATTTTTGTTACATGGAAATTAAACAAACAAAAATATATTCATTTGTATAGAAATGAAGTTGACACCAAAATATATTGCATTTTTGGTTAGGAGTTGAATGACACAAAAATACTCATTTTCGTTAGACTATAAGTGACATACAAAAATATTCATTTTGTTGTAATTGGAATGACACATAAAATATACATTTTGTTTACATGATATGTATATAAAAAAAAAATCTTTTTGTCAAATGTGAAAGAATGATAAAATATACATTTTTATCGAATGTAAAAGAATGACAAAAATATTCATTTTGTCAAATGTGAAAGAATGATAAAAATATACATTGTTATCAAATGTAAATGGAGCACAAAAATATTTATTTTTTCAAATGCAAAGAATGAAATAAAACACATTCATTTTTGTTCGTAATAAAAAGAAAACATTCATTTTGTTTGTGTTTTGAAAGTTAACAAACAATTTTCATTTTTGGTGAAAGTTAAAAAGAATATTTTTAATATTCTTTTGTTAAAAATGAAAGGCCATATTGTTTATCACCGTTTTTGTCAAATTAAAAGATTTAACTTTTGTTTATACTTAAAAAGATGAAAGTTACATTTTTAATGTAAAAAGAAAAGTATACATTTTAATGTGAATAAAAGAAGGAAAATTACATTTTCATGTAAATAGAACTTAAAGTAAAAGATTTACATTTTAATCAATTGAATTTTTATTAAAAAGGATAACGGTATGAAATTTACATACCCATGTAAAAGAATTTCAGTAAAGATTATAACGATGAAATTTATATTTTAATGAATTAGTTTTTCATTAAAGAGATTAAAGATATGGAAATTTCATTTTCATGTAAATAGATTAGCACACAAAAATTATCATTTTGTTTGTAATGTAAAATTATTATTTTTGTGTTTTGTATTGAAAAGATAACAAAATTATCAATTTTGTTACATTGAAACAAACAAACAAAAATACTCATTTTTTTATAGAAGTAAAAGTGGATGAACAAAAATATTCGTTTGTTGAAATTGAAATGAAACACAAAAATGCCTATTTTTGTTGGAATTGGTATGATACACAAAATACATTTTGTGTAATTCGAAGGATGAAACAAGAAAATGTACATTGTTATGTATAAGATGTGTATGTGTATGAAAATAAAAATAAACATTATGGTGTGTACATTGTACGTTAATATTGTATATACGAATAGGAATGTTTTTCGTAGCAAAATGTAATGAAATAAAACAAATTGCATTACACATTATAAACATTCGATAGGTTGTGAAGCAAAACATTCACTACTTGTTATGTAATTACGTTAATGAAATGGAATTTAATTATTTATATATATATATATATATAAAGATAAATGGTTACAAATTACTAATAACGATATGAAATGATTTCCAACTTATACATGTACGAGAATTATTTGGAAAGTCCGAGTCTATCTCATTCCAAATAACTTGAACGACGTTTAAAATTCAAGAGTTGAAGACGGCGATTGAAGACCGACGATCTTCATATCGAATGGACGACGACTGTTGATGCCCGTGATTGGAGTAGCTACCTTGAAGGGGCTACAGTGGTGGCCGTCCGGACGTAGTGTTGATTTGTACGAATTTGGCTTTCGCTCAGACCCAGAGCATAAGCTTATAAATGGATTGTGTGTCTGACATCGTACTCCATTAAATATCATGTTATTAATCTTCTGTCGAATGTATGGATGTTTGGTGGCAGAGAATTTATTCTCTTGCTTAACATCCGTTCATATATTTCGGTAAAGGATTGGTAGGGTGATATGGAGTGACGATGTGGCATGCTAAGATGCATATGATCAAGGCTTTGTTGAAAAGCAAGCCTTGTGGGATGATCAAAGCATAGTCTGTTTAGGCATAGCTTTGTGTATAGCGTGACTTCGCGAGCCTCACACACCGGCGGAGTCTAAAATGGGAGAAGGGAACGCAGGCAAAGCAGCACATTTCTTTATAGCTAGAAGTGGTGTTTGGGCTTTAACACGGCCCGACAATTTACTTATGTGGATGATGGAATGAGGCGCCTCGGATGATAGGTCCTATAGGATCGGGAAACGTGTGTTCAGGAATTGCCAATCCACGAAGCTGTATGTGTGGACCGGCCCTGCAGGATCCAAGGGTTAACTGCGGGGAGTCCTGAGGCATTAGCTAGAGTGTCTCGAATCGGTAAGGAGCTCCTCCCTAGCCTTGACTCATGATGGGAACCCAATTTCCAATACGACCCTACGGACTTGATTGTATTACTAGTACGGAGGCATAGAAGTATGGGATACTATTCTTCCTAGGATTGATGCATTTACTTTGAAATGTTTTTAAAATATATATACACTAACAATAATATCAAATTCGTTTTTATCGTATCAAGTATTTTAGACCATTATAAGGTAAAACCCTATCCTCCGGTTTGTGTTGCATTGTGTGATGGGACTTGGGTCTTATGATGGTTTCATTTTTCTAAAAAGCATTGTGTTGTTTTAACGATTTACTTTAGTTTATGCACCGACAATCCATTGGAGTAAACCCGTTCCGCGTTAGCCGCGTGGTCCTTGGATTTGCTTTATTACTATTAGCTAAATTAGTTAAGAATTCTCACACCAGTCCCATGACTGACCCGTTGTTTGTTTCACTTTGCAAACTCGGGTGCCCTCTTTCCACACCGGCAGTCGAGCAGTTTGTCTACAGGTTTATCTCTTTAGCAGGATCCTGGATTGAAGCTTAAAGCTGTGTTCGGAACATTGGAAGTCTTCCGCTGCCTTAGTTACATTGTTTCCGCTGCACTGTACTGTACTAAAATATTGTAATTTACCTTCTGCTGTATTTTATCGATGTACTCTGATGTTTTGTACTTTGATGTTATATTATCATGATATAATAAAAGTCTGCTGTTGTTGTTCTGATGTGTTGTATTCCCAAAGTTAACGTAGGCGGGATTTGAACGGTCTTGGTCGATTTTGCGATCGATTAAGGCCGGGCAAAATCCGACTTGTTACAACTTTTCTTCGGAAAATTCCATTAATCTTATTTTAAAGGTTATATATCATATCTTGACTATTAATTGGGTTAAAGAACAAATGTTATTTAAAACACCGTTCACGATAAACCCAAAAATCCATTTTCAATTCAATTCCAGTTAAATATTAATTTATTGGTAAACTTCCCTAAATCTTATTTAAAAGATTTATTCTTTTCTCATCGGGGTTTAAGAACAGTGTTATTAAAGACATCATTTACGACAAACCCAAAATCCAATTTGATATTAAATACAAGACTCAAAATAGAAATTATATCGGCTTACATTCAATATCAAATTCTGAAACTAACGGATATCGTATTGGGAATAACAATATCTCTATCTTCCAAATTCCCACAACAATATCCGTACAATCACGGAATTCAATATCGAAATATTTCGAAGATTATTTCCATTATAATCCATTTCAACTCATACGTTGGAATTCCTGGTTATTTCAAAATCCCTTTACAAGTCAAATTTATTTATTTAAAAACATGTGATTATTATTCTAGTTAATAACTAGTTCATTTCAATATAAATATATTTATATCTTTTCAAACTTGGAATTTTTCATCCAAAATCTTTCCAAATCATTTATTATGATTTTCCATAATTTTTCCATATTTTTAATAATTTTATTAAGGCCCTTACAGTCGGTTTCCAATAATGGCCACTAACTACATCCATAGCGACCTTTTCCTAAATTGATTTGGACATATCTCAAAATCTAACCGCTAGATGTCAAATTTCTTTTATTCATTGGAATTCTCTTTTCGATACAAACCTTACGGTTCCGGTTTTAGGAGAATCCGACGTCCGGATCTCCCGTTACATCAATTTGAAGTTAATGGCCGAAATTCACGAACGGTCGTTGTGCGACGCGTTCTATTCAGGCAATTATATATATATATCGTAGATTTCCATTTATTACAAGTTCATTTTAAAACGATTCCAAGTTCATTTTTAATTTTAAATCAAAATTGAATATTCCATATCATTATAATATTAAAATGATAATATTTTCAAAATATTAGATTTTGAAATCACTTCTTTTCGATATTCATTATAAAATGAATAAAATCGATCGATAAACCCGTTTGGGTTAAAATAGCGTTTACTAATTAACTCGGCTTCACATTTCAATATTTTCGTGTCCATCCAAAATCGAACTTCAAAATCACATTTTGATTATTCAATGAATAATATTTTAAAATACTCGTTCATTAATTTAATTCTTCACGGTTAATTATTATAAAATATACGTTATTTTAAAATATTCATTATTTTGAAATATTATTTATTTCTGAATTGGAATGCGACTCAATCAATTACCATATTATTTCAGTTATATGGATTTCATACATCACATGAATTCAACAATAATGATAAATAATCATTAACCATTCAAACATCATTGAGAGTGCAATTTACAACTGTATAAGCATTAAAATAAATAAATAATGATCATCACAGCCTGTCAACCCATCGATTGACATACAACTAAATATTGGGATTAGTGTATGTCAAATATCATCCCAATACCCGTGTGGGGTTTTCAGACAACAAATACTGATTAATATTTTTGCACTTGGGCGGTGTGTAAAAATTATCGTTCCAATCAATATCACTGAAATACGTGTACATAAACAAGCCGTCTGACTTGTAAATGGATATTTATTCCAATTTTACTATTTAAATTATAAATGTAAATTTATAATTTAATTTCAATTACCACAATAATGTTAACATTATTTTTAATATGTTAAACATTCCAACATCACAAACAAAACACAATACAGTCAATTAAATCATCAATGGTCTGTGGACGAGGGAGGTGAGCTAACAGGCACCGTATAAAATTTATAATTATTAAAATGATAAAAATGTATGTTTTATACATGAATACAATAACATGATAAAATAATTTTGAGTGAGAAGGAGTTCTCACATTGGTTTCCACTCCGTCATTCTTTATTTGACGATCTAGATTTAAATCTGTCTCAAACTCTAACTTGCTCCAAATTTGACCAAACTAGTGTCATTGCGAAGCTCTCGTCGAGACAGTTTCAACAGATTTTGTTTCGCTGAATTATGAGTTTGTATGAAAAAGTTATGCTTTTTATAAGATTGCATACGTATGTAATGTCATTAACAGCTAACTGAATAATTAATTACCCTTAACACTTGCTAATCTCTTCCTTCTTCCTTCTCCAATTACATCCCACGTTCCCTACTGCAAACACATGCACCAAACATCCCATGGTCGCAACTTGCTTTCACTCTCCCTCCTTCTTCACTTCACTAAAATTCAAGCTACAAACGCCATTGTTTCTCTCTTCTTCTCCTCTACAATCTCCACACTATGAACCCAAGCTCAAGCTCTCCATCAAAACCCATCTACACAAAACGCATGCTTCCCTATTTTTCTCTAACAAAATTTTTCACCAAATCGCCTCAAACTTTGCATATAAGCTTAATTCCACATCACGAATCCATATATAATAAACAAATCGAACATCGTTGCTTCAAACTTCAAAAAATTCGAGCCCTAGGCTCTTTGAACCTCACGCTCATAAAATCCAGTGTACAAAACCTTTCCTAACCCATCAAATACTTGTACCAAATCGAAGAGAAACTCGAATGGAGCTTAATATATATATATATATATATATATATATATATATATATATGCCTTATGATTTATAGCTTTTTATTTCATTTGATTTTGATTTTAGAATTTGCATTTAGGTTTAGAAAATATGGAGAAGGGGCTGCCGTGTATTCGGTATTTAGATTAGGCTTAGGAGAGCTTAGGACAACTTATAGTGGAAGGGAATTATTTTTTTATTAATTATTTTATTTTATTCGATTATCCTTAATTTTTTGTCTATTTTCATCGTTTAAAAATTCGTGTGATCACCTACGGATCCCATTTTTGATGAAAATTGACACGCATATACTCTTCGACATTAAGGACACAACAAAACTGGTTTCATCGAATTCCGAGTCCAAATCCACAAACAGCGAATTTTTAAAGTCAAGATATTGTCTTTTTTTCACTTTAAAAATCACGCCCGGCCACATACTAACTCTAAAAATCATGAAACTTAGAATCCCACCATTATCCGACGCTATATATTCAATGAAAAAAGTTTCGTCGAATTTCGAGGTCGTCTCAATAATGTTCCTCTGTAAAATTGCTCAAATTAGCTTCAAAAATGTGATTTTAGCGTACCTTTTCTTCTTTTATGCCCAAACGCTAACTTCAAAAATTATTACCTTTAAGATTTAACCATTATTGGACGATACAAATCCAGAAAAAAAAGTGGAATCGAATTCTGAGATCGTCTCAATAATGTTCCTTTGTAAAATAACTGCCTATTTTTGAACAAATGGTTTTGTTTCGCATGGCCACATACTGACTCCGTTCGACGTGCATTTTGGAACTCAACAATGATTTGTCATTATCAATCCAAAAAAAATTATCTCGTCGAATTTTGAGCTTCCTATCAAAATCTCACTTTTTAAGGGCTATACAATGATTTCATAATCGAATTTTTAAAATTTTCAAAACAAAGCTTATAAATCAATTTAATAATTTTAATGAGTTTGTTTTAAGTCAAATAAAATGTAAAAACTAATTTTAATTTTATTCTCAAATTTTATTTAGCAAAAATAACCCATTTACATTCGCATATTCCTTAAAATAGCTTAAATTAAAAAAAAAATTGGTTCTGAAAATATGGGTTGTTACAATCTCTCCCACTTAAAATCTTTTCGTCCTCGAAAGGAACAGAGCTGAAAGTTGTTTAACTAACCAACTCAACTTTCATTTTGGCTTGAGTTCTTCAACTTCTCAGTTTCTAAGAACTTTCAAATTTCTCAAAATTTTGACTAACAACCTAAATTTCTGAAAAATTTCGCCATAACCTCCTTTGTACGAGTTGTTCGGTCCACAACTTGCCTCACAGTGCCCTCATCAATCAAAAAGAAAAAGAAAAAGCCAAGTGGCTTGCCAATCGGCTCATAAAATCAGCAAACCCCAATAAATACAGTAAATATGTACCTATTTGTCGGGCATACAATTTTAGCTTCCATGTTATGACCTGTTCATTATATACATATGTACATATATGCAATTTCAATAAATTTTCAATTCAGTTCAATATTAAATTCGATTTAGCTAAATCTTACCTTTCATTCTCTTATTGGAAAATTTAATTTTCATTCCAATAATTTTATTTGTTAAATTAATAATGTAACACCCCGCCTCCGCTAGGGTCACTCGCAAAGGAATGCACTAGCTTTAGATGGGCATTATTGGTAAACATGCACAGAAATATCACAAGACAGAACATATAAAATAGCGGAAGTAAAATCAAACTTTCATAACATGAATAAATAAGGTCTAAAGCCTTTTACATCAGAGTACATCAAAACCTGTCTTGCAATAGTAAAGAAGCATAAAGACATTTTCATAAATTATTCCCCAAGTAAAAACAGTAAAGTAGCCATTAGCCAAGAAAAGTCCAAGCCATCCATCATGACCTTCAAGCAGAAGAATTCCGAACTAAACAACAGTATTTCCTCCCTGTAACCTGGGGGGGAAACGGAAGAAAAGAGGCGAAACAAAACGGGTCAGTCAAAAAGACTGAGTAAGCCCTATCTACTATTAGCATAAAAACTAGTAAAGTTAACTGACATGAGAAATTGAGATGAACATAAGCATGATAACAAGATAGATAAGCTAAATCAAAATAACAGGATGAACTACTGAACTCAGATAAACTAAGGTGTCATGATAAATTACGATGTCAAGATAAAACAAGGTATCACATCGTCAGGTTTCTATCAAGTATAATATCCCCAAGATATCTGTCACGTATAACGCCCCGTGATATCTATCCTGTATTTTAGCTCTGCACCTACCGTACTAGTATCCCCACCGTGTCATGTGTTAACCAAGAATGACCCTCACTCAAAAGTCGTGTAATGGTCCATGTCAACCTAATATATCGCATATATAGGTTACTCAACTTGTATGTTTTATTCCATGTAAATGTTCAGTCCCTTGCCGTAGACCATACGGGCTTTCCCATGAGATTCTATATTACTCTAACATAGTTCCATGATCCTTAAGATCGGTTTGGACTGTTACCCTAAACCTAGCTAGGGTCTTCCAACATGAATTATTGTTTGTACAACTAGGACTTATGCTACCTAGGGCTGCTAGGGATTATGCTTACCTATTGCACGTTTTCGTATCTCGATTTGGGTTCAACCACCTAGGGCCACTAGGGATTACGCTAACCGCCAACCGCGCCCTTTTTCCCACGCATTCATCGTGAATCGCTTTTCCATGACTGTATGCACATGTATCACATCGTGCCATCCGAGTCCTGTCACAGGGCAAATCAAGAAATACAGGACTCGGTCGGGAGCTTTCGATTTATCTGCCGATGCATATGCTAAGGTCTGTTTTTCTTATACGTGGCTATGGTCCCACGAGACCACTCCCTCAACTAGTGAAAGACAAGACAGGATAAATCATGTATGAGAACACAACACTGGCCAACCCACATCCAAGCCTTACCGCAACCATAATTAGATAGCAATTATGGTCTTTTGGGTGTTCTCTGCCTTTCCGTACGTACACGCTTGACCAAAGATGGTAGGTAGCCTGACGAAATGCTATCTAGGGTACGACCGTGTATCGTCGACTATCCCCTATCCATCCCCGTCTTTAGGTCGCTCATATATCAACCAAGGCATACTCTTGGTTCTTCTAACGCAGACCTTAACCTCTCATGAGCCTAGTATAATCACCTGGCAGCTCATAGAGGGATACCAAGAATATCCTCACGTTCCCCGAAGCCCTGCTTCGTTACCCAGTTCGCTGGGGCCTTTATCTAAATCAGATACTTGCTCCTACTCGTATACTTAAACGATGACCTACCGTATCAGGTTACTCATCTATCTATGAACTGGTCTAAATTTCCTTGACTAAGAATCATTACTTAGTTATTCTTCAACTAAGGTTTACCACTTAGCATTGTTCCCGTTATCCTTGTTAACTACGGTTATCCACCTAATCCTCAGAACTAGGGTTTACATAATGGATTAAGTGTCACTTAAGTTCATGACTTAACCCGTCTACAAATCCTGTCAAAATTGGCTAAGTATCCAAGTTCAAGGCTTAACCCTACAAACCATGCTCAAGTTGGTTAAGTATATTAAGCAATTCACGACTTAACCTCGTCCAATTATCATTCTAGATTGGTTAAGTATATATTAACTTAACCCTATCAATTTACTTAGTCAAATCGGTCAAGTGTATTCAAGCGATTCGTGACTTAGCCTTATCATGTTTTCACGTTATATTGGTTAAGTATTGGTTAACTTAACCACAATAAATTAATGAGTTAGATTGGATAAGTATAGGTCACTTAACCACATCAATTCATCATGTTTAGATTAGTTAAGTGTTTAACTTAACCCCATTAAACTACCAAGTGGGATTAATTAAGTCTAGGCTAACTTAACCCCATCCGATTTCCATGTTTAGACTAGTTGAGTCTAATCTTAACCCCATTCGTTAACCGTATTTTTCGGTTAAGCGTCATTAAGAAAACTTACTTAACCTTACCAAGTTATCGCGTTGGATTGATTAAGTGTTGGTTAACTTAACCCCATCCACTAGTCATATAAAAATGGTTAAGTGTCATTAGGCAAATCAAGTTACTTAACCTACCCAACCTTGTCATGTTTTGTTATGTATCATTAGCCTAATCAAATTACTTAACTCATTTGTCCATGTCATATTTGGTTAAGAGTCATTAATCAAATTAACTTAACCCTATCATGTGGCATTAATTACTTAATGCACCTTCACCTCTCACATTAGACTTTGTTGTGGTTACTAGTTAAGCCGGTCGGTTCCGGGGAGCTTTACACCACAACTTGGTCTAACCTCGGGTTCAAGCACAACATGACCAACTTCTCACATTGGGTCCTATTGTTTGCAACTACTAGTTAGGCCGGTCGGTTCCGAGTAGTTTTACGTTGCAAACTCAACCCAACCTCGAGTTGGCCACACTTATATTATCTAAGTGTCATGTCCATCATGTTTCCCAAAACATGTTACAAGTTTTCAAGCATTTGGGTAGACCTAACTTAATAGGTAAATTCCCAAGCTTATGTTTTTATGCATACTTACATGTCAACTTCCATGTTATATTTCAAGTCATGTTTTCAAGTTGTATTTTCATGTCATTAGAAATTACCCATAACATAACCCAACGCTTTTAAACTCGCATATACGTTCGCGACAACGTAATGGATTAAAAGAAGAGACTTGGCAAAGGCATGAAAAAAATGGATATTAAGCCACAAGTTAATCATGGTGGCAAATGAGGCACAAATGTGTTCATTAACTTGCATGTTACATTCTTAAGCCTCAAAACATGCATAAACCCAAACTTGGCACATAAGCGAATCATGGTGACAAAAGATATGGAATGATGACTAGTAACTCGCATATATCATCATATAAGGGTTATGACTTCATATGCAAGTTGACATAAAGGTTATGAGGGTTCTCATGTTGCCTAATGCAACATTTCAACATAAAGGTTGTAGCTTTTAGCTCACAAGATCAAGATAATGACTTCATAAACTTGCATGACATGATAGCATGTATCATACTCAATGATCAAACCCAAACTTGCAACATGAACATTTAACTTCATAGTTAATATCTAAGAGTAGGGAAAGGGCTTACATTGCTATGAAGGCACAAAAGATATGACAAAGCCCTTATGCAATCAAATAGACCCAAAATGCAAGCTCTAACATAAAAACCCTTGAGCCAAAATGATCAAAACCCTTGCTTTATGATGCAAAGATAGAAACTTGACTTGAATGCAAGCTAATGACACTCATACAAGCTTGAAAACACTTGTATGCATGGAAAATCTCTCATAGAAACCATTTAGAAATTTTATGAAGAGAGTGGAGGCCATGAGAGGTAAAATTTTGCCATAGTTTAGTTGCATGAATGAATAATGAGGATTTAGGATAGGTTAGGGTCTTATTTATAGATTAGGCAAGTGTTTTAGGCCATAGGATTAAACCTAGATTCAATTCAAGCCATCAAAGCATGTCTTGGGGAAGAAGTCAAGTGTAGGAACCATCTAGGGCCTTTAGATTAAAGATGAACCATGAGAACCATCCAAATGCAAAATCTGCATTTGAGCGAATCGGCCCACGGGTTGACAGCCAAACACCCTGGATTAACCCCTAGTCGAACCAGCGAGCTCGGGTCGACCTCAAAAATCGGCCGGTTCGGTTATTCCCCCTCCCAATTCGCTGTTTTGAACATTTTTGCATATTTATTTATTTAATTTTCAATTATATATATATATATATATATCAATATATATATATATATATATATTTCTCTGCGCAACCCATTTCACTTAATTAAGTATACTTTAATTTGGGAATTTTTCGTGAAACTTCGCGAGGCCATATCTTGGTCATACGGACTCCGATTTTCGAAAACTCGGATCTATTTCGCGTATTTTTCCGAGACGAACGCAATGGCATAGCCCGTTTCCCTTGATTCAGATTTTACAGTTTAATTCTGCCTCCATTTATGTTATAACAGGTTATTGAAAATACGGGTTGTTACAAATAATCACACATCACAACCAGCAATCAATTAGTTGATTAACCTTTCAAACATATACTTCTATATATACTCCAAAAATCATATTTTTGGTGCTAAATCACAATCTAAGTTTTGTTTCTCACGCTAGTCAATTGGAAATATATAGATATCCCACTTTCGAAACTCGAACACAAACTATTGACGTTGTACGGTCATCAATAGAATCATCCCTAGGCAACTAGAGTGTGATTCTATATCTACCTAGTATTTACACGTGGATCTGACGCATATTCAAAATATCCTTATACCCGATAGTCCAAAATCAATTTAAAATAAAATAATCAAATATGTACAATAAATATAAAATTTCAAAACTAAATTTATTTTTTTATAAATATTACTCTATGAACTCATTCTAGGATACTACTGATCCTACCACAAACGAGTCATTCCCATAGGATATTTCGAATCCTGTATCTGATGCATTCTTTTGCTTGGTTCTAATGTGCCTTGTTCTCTAGCTTTGTAAACCAAAGCTTTGATACCACAATGAAATGTCCTAAAATCCCCATAAATGAGGAGCCCAGATTGCTTCGAAAACACGATGCATCAGAACACAAACAACAGAATATTTTCATTGTTATTACAACAATTTACATCAGAGTACAAGAATATATCGGAGTATGAATAAATATTACAGCTGAAAATATCATAGATTTACAATTTCTAAACAGCGAAAAATATAATAAATGAATAAAATGTGCAGCGGAAAATATCTACAACCACAAGTGAAAGAGATAAACGGATACAAAGCTTTCCAAATATAGCTCCAGCTGTGATCCAGGATCCTGTAAAAAAAAGTATCTGCAAAAACCAAAACTATTAGCTGCCTATATAGAAAATATGGGCACCAGAGTTTAGGTTAAAACAATAAACTCCGAGTCATTCAAGGGATTGATGTGAGAACTTAAACAGTTATTAGCTTGATTTTAAAGTTAGGTAAATCACGGGACCACGTTATATAACACTGAACGGGTTTATCCCCCATGGATATTAGTGCTTAAAGATAAACAGCGCAATGCTAAAGAGAAAAATGAAGCTATTATAAGACTCATGTCCCATCACACAATGAACGCAGTCGAGGATAGAGTTTTGCCTTAGAATAGCTGAATATGCTTGATACGAGAAATTTCATCTTTTATTATTACTATAAGTGAAGAAATCAACTTCAAATATAAATGTTTCAATCAGAGGCGGCATAAATACCATTATATTACGTCGCCATATAGGTTTACAGCTAAAACCGTAAAATCAATACTGGAAATT
Organism: Allium sativum; assembly: GCA_030737875.1. NCBI lineage: Eukaryota > Viridiplantae > Streptophyta > Magnoliopsida > Asparagales > Amaryllidaceae > Allium > Allium sativum. Next base: position 9,674 of record JASFAX010000415.1, on the reverse strand, counting down.
GGATTTCCATCTATGAACCGAGGCAAGGGATCATCCCCACCGATTACGAGACATTCTAGCAAATGCCTCAGGATTTGCCATAGTGAACCCCTTGGATCTTCATGGTCGATCAACCGTCAAGGATTGGCAATACCATAAACTATATGTTAGCCAGTTCTATCGAACCTCCAAAATGGGTCAGTATGTAGACCACACTGAAGCCACTGGAGACTCAAATCATATCCGAGCCTTTCAATCGGCCCGAATTCCGAGGTACCATGCTTTCCATCAAATAATATACAACGTCAACATAATTAAGTAAACAGTCTGGGCTCTATACCATGACGTTACTCGTAGCTAGAACTAACATATGTCCATTTCCATGCGGTCACTATCCCATTTTGGTTAATACCGGTGTGTGAGGCTCACGAATTAATGCTACACAAAGCTATGCTAATTAAAGTTGTGCTTTTATCATCAACCACAAGACTCTTCTTTTCAACAAAAGTCTTGATCATTTGCATCTCAGCATGCCACACTGTCAATCCATACAGTACCACTGATTTCCACCAATATATAACCTCTAAGCTCGTACATCTTAGAGAAAGGTGTTAAGCAACAGAATAAAATCTACGCCACCATATATATATATATATATATATATATATATTTAGTAGAGATCAACGAATACAGTATAAAGGAATACACTGTCGGACAAACTATCCATTTGCAAGTCCGTTCTGGGTCTGAACGAAACCGGAGGATCCTTATTCCTCGTCCCATATGTCAAATACAGGAGAGAGGCCCTCGCATATCCGGTCGATCTCCAAGTACGTCAGGACGATCACCACTTATTACCTTGCCTTGGGTGTACATCCCACCAAGTACATCAGTAATCATGCAAACGATGTAAAGATCTCTGGTCTTCAACCACCCTCTTCATATCATCGACATTTTGTCATCGTATCAGTTATTCAGAATGGGTTAAACCCGGTCTTTTCGATTAACTCGCGTATCTTGTAATCAAGTGCTATAAAAACACATCATACGCCTCATTCCAATTCAAAATATTATTTTATTCAAATATTCATATCTTTAGGGAAAGTTTCCCATTAATTTTATCACAGATAAATTCTTTTAAATTTTCTCTTTAATCTTCCTTTTGATAACGTTTTCAAAAGATTTTATTTTATCTTTCCACAATTCTAAACCAAATTAAGGTTTATACAACTAGTCCAGATTATCGAGCCATATCGAAGTAATCATTTATTTATTAATCCCAATCCCAATCCCAACCTATTCATCCCATGCAGCAAAATTGGTAGTACTCCATATCTGACACCCACTATGTAATCGGTAAAATTAATTACCATTTCCCATTCAAATTAATTAAAGATTTAACTATCCACTAGAGTAAAACTGTGGTATTCCATTCTCGATCATTTCATGAATTTGATAAATTCAATTATCCCATCCTCATTCCAATCTAATTGAAGATTCATTAAAACTCCAATTCGGTTTTAATCTCAAAAATCATTACTTTACGATTATTCAACATTAGGAAAATTAATCCCATCATTCACCGGGTTAAAGACCCAATGTCATTTAAAACATAGTTCACGAAAAACCCAAATCATCTTCAATAAAAATGGAATCTTCATGGAAATCCAACAGCATATAATTGATATAAATTTCCATATCAAACTAATACTATAAACAGAATAACAGCTTGGCCTTTTAAATTCCGTATACAGTAACGGTCTTCCCTTACAGATGCTCATCCCGATTATTACCAAATCGAATTTCATTCAATTCCAATTTAATATATTAAATTGGAAAACTTTTCTTTGGAAAATTCCATTAACATTATTTTAAAGATTATATATTTCAAATCATATCTTCATTGTTAATTGGGTTAAAGAACAATGTTATTTAAAACACCGTACACGATAAATCCAAAAATCCATTTTCAATTCAATTCCAATTAAATATTAATTTATTGGTAAACTTCTCTAAATCTTATTTAAAAGATTTCTCTTTTCTCATCGGGCTTTAAGAACAGTGTTATTAAAGACACCGTTCACAACAAACCCCAAATCCAATTTGATATTAAATACAAGGCTCTAAATAGAAATTACATCGGCTTATATTCAATATAAAATTTTGAAACTAACGGATATCGTATTGGGAATAACGATATCTGTATCTTCCAAATGCCCACAACAATATCTGTATTATCACGGAATCCAATATCGAAATATTCTGAAGATTATTTCCATTTAAATCCATTTCAACTCATACGTTGGAATTCCTGGTTATTTCAAAACCCCTTTGCAAGTCCAAGTTACTTATTTAAAAACATTGGATTATTATTCTAGTTAATAACGAGTTCATTTCAATAAAAAATATATTTATATCTTTTCAAACTTGGAATTTTTCATTCAAAATCTTTCTAAATCATTTATTATGATTTTACACAATTTTTCCATACTTTTAATAATTTTTTAAGGCTCTTACAGTCGGTTTCCAATAATGGCCACGAACTGCATCCATAGCGATCTTTTCCAAAACTGATTTGGACATATCTCAAAATATAACCGTTAGATTTCAAATTCTTATATTCATTCGAAAGCTCTTTTTGATACGAACCCAACAGTTCTGGTTTTAGGAGAATCCGACGGTCGGATCTTCCGTTACATCAATTTGAAGTTATTGGTCGAAATTCGCGAACGATCGTTGTGCGGCGCGTTCTATTCAGGGCATTATATATATATATATATATATACATATATATACATATATATATATATATCCTAGATTTCCATTTATTACAAATTCATTTTAAACGATTTCAACTTCATTTTCAATTTTAAATCAAAATTGAATATTCCATATCATTACAATATTAAAATGATAATATTTTCAAAATATTAGATTTTGAAATCACTTCTTTTCGATATTCATTATAAAATGAATAAAATCGATCGATAAACCCGTTTGGGTTAAAATAGTGTTTACTACATAACTCGGCTTCACATTTCAATATTTTCGTGTTCATCCATAATCGGAATTCAAAATCACATTTTGATTATTCAGTGAATATTGTTTTAAAATATTCGTTCATTAATTTAATTCTTCATGGCTAACTATTATAAAATATCCGTTATTTTAAAATATTCTTTATTTCTGAATTGGAATGCGACTCGATCAATTACCATATAATTTCAGTTATATGGATTTCATACATCACATGTATTCAGCAATAATGATAAATAATCATTAACCATTCAAACATCTTCCAGAGTGAAATTTACAACTGAGTGTTAAAATAAATAAATAACAACCGTCACAGCCTCTCAACCCATCGATTGACATACAACTAAATATTGGGATTAGTGTATGTCAAATATCTTCCCAATACGCGGGTGGGGTTTTCAAACAACAAATACTGATTAATATTTGTGCACTTGGGCGATGTGCAAAAATTATCATTCCAATCAATATCACTTAAATAGGTGTATATAAACAAGCCGTCTGACTTGTAAATGGATATTTATTCCAATTTTATTATTTAAATTATAAGTGGATATTTATAATTTAATTTCAATTATCATAATAATATTAACATTATTTTTAAAATGTTAAACATTCCAACATCACAAACAAAACACAATACAATCAATTAAATCGTCGATGGTCTGTGGACGAGGGAGGTGAGCTAATAGGCACCGTATACAATTTATAATGATTAAACTGATAAAAATCTACATATATTTTATGCATGAATACAATAACATGATAAAATAATTTTGAGTGAGAAGTGTTTTCACATTGGTTTCCACTCCGACATTCTTTAATTGACGATCTGGATTTAAATCTGTCCCAAACTCTAACTTGCTCCAATTTTGACCAAATTCGTGTCATTGTGAAGCTCTCGTCGAGGCAGTTACAATGGATCTTGTTTCGCTGAATTCCAAGTTTGTATGAAAAAGTTATGTTTTTTATAAGATTGCATGCATATATAATGCCATTAATGATTAACTGAATAATTAATTACCCTTAACACTTGCTAATCTCTTCCTCTAATCTCTTCCTTCTCCATTTACAGCCGACGTTCCCTGCTGCAAACACACGCACCAAACATCCCATGGCCTCAACTTGCTTTCACTCTCCCTCCTTCTTCACTTCACTAAAATTCAAGCTACAAAGACCATTGTTTCTCTCTTCTCCTTTACAATTTCCACATTATGAACCCATGCTCAAGCTCTCCATCAAAATGCACGCTTCCCCTATTTTTCTCTGATAAAAATTATCACCAAATCACCTTGAACTTCACATATAAGCTTCATTCCACATCAGGAATCCATATATAATAACCAAATCGAACATTATTGCTTCAAACTTCAAAAAATTCGAGCCTTAGGCTCTTTGAACCTCACACTCAAAAAATACAGCATACAAAACCTTTCCTAACCCATCCAATACGTATACCAAATCGAAGAGAATCTCGAATGGAGCTTGAATATATATGTATTATGATTTATAGCGTTTTATTTAATTTGATTTTGATTCTAGAATTTGCATTTAGGTTTAGAAAATATGGGGAAAGGGGCTGCCGTGTATTCGGTATTTAGATTAGGTTTAGGAGAGCTTATGACAATTTATAGTGGAAGGGAATTATTTATTTATTAATTATTTTATTTTATTCAATTCTCCTTAATTTTTGTCTATTTTCATCGTTTAAAAATCCGTGTGATCACATACGAATCCCGTTTTCGATGAAAGTTGACATGCAGCTACTCTTCGATATTAGGACCCAATGAAACTGGTTTCGTCGAATTCCGAGTCTGTATGCACAAACAGCGAATTTGTAAAGTCAAAATATTGTCTGTTTTTCACTTTAAAAATCACGCCCGGCCACATACTAACTCTAAATATCACGAAATTTGGAATCTTACAATTATTCGTCGCTACGGATTGAATAAAAAAAATTCGTTGAATTTGAAGGTCGTCTCAGTAATGTTTCTTTATAAAATTACTCAAATTAGCTTCAAAAAGGCGATTTTAACATACCTTTCTTCTTGTACGCCCAAACACTAACCTCAAAAATTATGCCCTTTTGGATTAAACCATTATTGGATGATACAAATCTAGAAAAAAAACTGGAATCGAATTCTGAGATCATCTCAATAATGTTCCTTTGTAAAATGACTGCTTGTTTTTGAAAAAATGGTTTTGCTTCACACGGCCACATACTAACTCCGTTCGACGCGCATTTTGGAAATCAACAATGATTTATCATTATGAATCCAAAAAAATTTATCTCGTCGAATTCTGAGCTTCCTAGCAAAATCTCACTTTTTAAGGACTATGCAGTGATTTTAAAAATCAAATTTTTAAAATTTTCAAAACAAAGCTTATAATTCAAGTTAATAATCTTAATGAGTTTGTTTCAAGTCAAATAAAATATAAAAACTAATTTAAAATTATTCTCAAATTTTATTTAGCAAAAATAACCCATTTATATTCGTATATTCCTTAAAATAGCTTAAATTAATATTTTAAATTAGTTCTGAAAATACGGGTTGTTACATTAAGTGACATAAACTATTGAATAAGAAGCAATGAACAAATAAAAAATTCAACATTATATGTACCTCTTTTATCACTTTTAGCATTTTAAGCTGTTGCTTCTCGGTAGAATTATAAAATTTACATAAAAATGTGGAGATTTCTGGGTTAGGATCAAGTTGACTTTCAATAGACACATTGATAACATCATCAAGTTTTCTCCAAAATGGATGGATAGATGATAATAATATCAACTTATTCTCTTGTTTTAATTGCACGATTTCAAGTGCACAAGGAAGACCCTGTGTTCATTTAATCATGCAACCACATTTGGAAATATCTAAACCAGTAATTTCAGATATTTTCATTTCCTCGCCATTCTGATCTAGTGCATGATGTGATACAAATCCTCTTAGATTGTTGAAAGATATTATACGATGGTCATGCAAACTAGTACTTACTGATTTACGAAGAGAAGTTTTGATGGCCACATGTTGTGTTATTACTAATCTATCGATCATAATCAAATTTTGGATCAAGGTACCTTGAGACGAAGCCAAATATCTCTACAATGATGAATTTGTGATTCTACTCTATTAGTTGTACAATTTCCAAAATGTCTCACATTTTTTGTCCATGCAACTACAAATTTGTTTTTAAATGGTATAATACAACTATCCTCGATATATAATATGAGATCTTTGAAGTTATCATTCTTTTTTTTAAAATATATCCACACTTCATTGAATGACTTCTCACTAGGTTCATCAGTTAATCTACAAAATTGTTGAATGAAATCATTCCACTCTTCTGTTGTTTTAGACTATTTTCCCCTTTGCTTCAATGTTCTTTGATATATGAAATGTACATAACAAATGTGAGGCACTAGGAAATATCGCATGAATGACATTCATTAAGGATATTTCTTGATCAATGATAATTATAGATGGAGAATAACTGGTTGGACCAAGAATTTCATTTAAACATTGAAAAGCCCATATGTAGTTGTCTATCATTTCACGATTAAGAAAAGCATGTGCAACTTTGAATGTTTTCCATGTAGATTTGACTCCTGCTATCTCTAATAAAGATCTACCATTATGGTTAGTTTTGTATGTACAATTTATAATCAAAACATGTGGAATACATCTAATAAGTGTTATGGAATATGGATGTGTAACAAATAAATCTAACACCTCTTCTATATTTTCATATTTTCGATGAAATTCAATATACTTGTTTCCATCCAACATATACAACATTTGTTACATATAAGTCCTTCCTTCAATTTTATTGAGTCGATGTTTAGTCTTAAAATTGTAGATGGTTTGAATTGTAGATGCATTATTTGGGTTATTTTCTTTGAGAATACGGAGCAGTTCCCTTAGTTTTACACCACATGCACACAATTTGGTTACTCGATCTTTTCTTTTGTGGTAAGTCTACCAATATATGAATGTCCTTCAAAAAATTGTATCTTTTTTCCACTGGATGATTCTTAAATCCACATACAACTTCTAGTCTCCATCACATCTTGCATTTGCAGTTTAACTCCTTTCAATAAGAAAGGACAACCACATTTTTTTGTTTCTATCTTTTTAGCGTTCACGGGTTTATTGGTAATTGCTTTTTTTTTAAATTCCAACATAAAATCCACTTCTCTCACACAAATAAGATATTCAACCTCTACGTCCATTTTTTAGATTTTCGCATTGTTTAAGTGTAACAACTACACCACACGACTTTTCAATACTTTTGCACCATTCAGTAAGTTCATCATGTGAGTTAAAGATCTAAGTTATATGTAAAAAATTAATTAGTTTTATATTATTTTTATAATGTTAAAAAAAATCATACCTTAGTAGTTCGAAATGCAAAAGTGCAATCCCTATCTAATACTTGATCTTTGGAGAAAAGTAGTGAACTATCGTGGATAACAAAATACCAAAGTAAACGTAAGAAAGCAAAATAAAATTTTATGTAAAATAATCAAAAATTAATTACCATGCTAAAAGTTGAGTTTTCGGGATTACAACACAATGCTCCACGGCATCATTGTTGTATGTGTTTTCTTTTCCTGCTATTGCATTTAGCCACTCCCCATTCGTCTCATTACTTATAATTTTTGAACATGCTAACCATTGTTAAGTTTCATCTGTACTAAAAAAATTGATGTTCTCATTTGTATGGGAAGAACTATTCTTTTCAGACATATTCCTGTTGAACCTAGATCAAAGGACATAAAATTTAAAACAATACCTTTATTTATTAAATTTTCAGCAACAAACACTGTAACTTCATTCATTTGTTTCGCATTAGTTTCAATTGTCAATAAATCAATAATTGATTTTGCAAGATGATATCATTTTGAAAAACAACTAAATTTATAATCAAAACTCCATTGCATATCGAATCGTCTTAAAAAATCCTTTTGAAAATAATGTATTTTACTCAATCGTCTACATTACTGTTTCAAATCTGGATTTACTCTTCTTCATAGAGAATTATAATCAGAAGAAAAAGAAAGAAAAAGAGAGTAGTTTTGACAATTTTACTTTTATTTTAAGATTTATATGCATTTGATATTTGATTATAAGAAGAATGAAGAAGGAGAAGTAGAGAAAGAGAAATGCGAGAACAGAAAGAGGAACGTGAAAACAAATAGAAAGTATATGTTGTATAGATAAACTAATCAATTTTTAAAATTCAAATAACCCATAAAAATTAGGTAATAATCCTAAAATTTAAGGTGGATAAACTAATAAGTGTGCGGGATAAGAATAGAATTTCCTAAAAATAATTGGGTGGATGAGCTAATCAAATTTAAATAATTATAGATACCATAAATTTAGGTACTACTCCTAAAAATTAGGGTGGATTAACTAATATGTATGGCAGATAAGAATAACATTTCCCATAACTTTATATATAATTTCTTTTACTTGGTTAAGTTCTCGTTTATTAATCAAATTAGTATTCCCATTTATTATTCAATTTTTTTTATCATTAAACAGTTTTGAGGTATGTACAAAAATAGTTTCAAGTGTCAACTGAACAAAATTGGAACTATATATCATTCCTAGTTTCGAAATCTAAAAATAAACATCGGTGAAGTAGCAATCATCTCAAGCGATTGGAGCGTGATTCTAGACCTATATAGCACATAAACTATTTAATACATACATCAGCTAGGTGCATGCCAAAAATCACTTAGTACTCGATAGTCCAATTTTAACGTCAAGTAAAAGTACTTGAATTTTTTTTTGAAACAAAAGACATACAAATTTACAAAGATATATTATAAATATATTTTCTAAATCATTTCTAGTTATAAAATATCAACCAGGGAAAATTATGTATATCTCCCCCACTCATTTATTTTATCATATTTTGAATTATATCATTTATTCAAATATAATTCACCTATGACATAATGAGAAATCATAGAAAATATTATTCTCACATATATAGGTTGTACGTATCTAAGTTTCACTTAGGTTTTAGTTTTATGCAAATTTTCCAATTCATGTTTTTTCATCCATAAATTTTACTTTATTCGTCAAACTCCATTAGTTAAGATCTCAAATCTAGTTGTCATTGAGAATATTTTAATTAAGTTTCCATTATAAGTCGACCTGCAAATTAAGTTTATATAAATATATTGTATTATGCTAGGTTCACATCAACTTTACTCGTTAATATTCTTAATATTGCCAAAGTTTAAAATATCATTAATATTTATTTCGATTTACCTAGGTTAAAATTTATTTTTAAAATAACAAAAACTAAAATTTAAATGATTAATTTGTTTATTTTCTTTGCAAACATGCCTTATGGTATGCATGCCTAAATTATACTTATAAAAATTCATTTAACTTCATAATTTTAATTTATATAGTTCTCACAAATTATCATTCTTAAATAATTCATATCTGCATTTATGGACCTTTATTATTTCATAAACACCCTTTTAAAATCAAATTGATATTCCAAAAATATATATTGAAAACTAAATTAATTTCTTGAACATTTTTGGATTAAAAATTAACAATTTTAAAATATCATGCTTATAGTCGATAAAGTTTATATGATGCTTATCGGGGAATCACTTATATTTCCAAAGA